>BQNB010000448.1:0-49663 GCA_026074375.1 Tanacetum coccineum | reverse complement strand
TTATGTTGGCCAAACATTTCATTGAGCTCATATTTGGATATTAATTAATATCTGATCCTCATCATGCATAATAGCAAGCAATATATTGTATGTAGACAAATTTATCGACGTCGTTTTGTTTCGATTCCATATAATTCAAGACAAGATAGAATTTATTGAGATCTCATTAGCTAACTGGGGTTCTTTGGAACCTTAATGTCTAGTGTCTCTTTATGAGACTATCATGTGGTCTTTTATACCTCGAACAACCATCTTGTTTTCATGCTTTATATTTTTTATCGAGGATTTTATTTGAAATCGATTAGTCTACCATGCTTGAGGCATGTCATAATTAAATAGTGTCCGTTAAGGGCAACTTATAATCAGAGCATGAGTAGCTGAAATTTTATTTTTGGCCAATGTTAATGTATGGCTATTAGATTATCCATTGAATAATAAATTCATAAAATTTCTTTCGAGGATCAATAGAATATGATAATTCATTCTGAATTTGCAGCTACTTCTCTCCTCCTGAAGGAATTATCCTTCTTCTATATCCCGTCTATGTGCATTTAGGTGGAGTAATTTGCACAAAAAAACTAAAATGGGATATGTTTGGTTTATAACCAAAACCAATTATAAAAGAAATGATTTATAATAACATATTGGCATGATGCTAATTTTGTTGTTGTGCATATTATAATATGACCCCATACAACAACGAAAAGTTTCTCTCAATATCACTGAAAATTTAGAAGTAATTCATCGGATACTCATGCTGAAATACCTACTCTGGAATGTTACGCTCATTTTGAGCTATTAATCATGCAAACTTGAGGTTGCGATTTGATGACCATTTAGACGATGCATCGATTTTAAACTCTAAATGATTCATACAATGCCTACATATATTCATTTGTTTTCTTTCCAGAAAATTGAAGGATTGAGTCCCCATTCAGTTGATAGATTAATAATCAACTTCTTTTGAGAGATAACAACATTAGATTGAAGAATTCTATAATCAAAGAGTTTAATTACCTCAAGGGTCAAGGCGTTGATGTTTTCTCCCATTGCAAGATTAGGATTGGTAATGGGTTGCACACTCGGTTTTGGAAGGATCTTTGGATCGGTGATTGCACTTTATCAGGTTTGTTTCCTCGTCTGTTTGCTTTAGATACAGTGAAAGATATATCGGTAGCCTGTAAACTCCAGTCCCCTCTTGTTTCTTCTTTTCGCCGTAATGTTAGAGGAGGTATTGAAGAACAACAGCTTGAGCATCTTGTAGCTTTACTCGATTCTGTTATTTTGTCCAACTCGAATGATAGATGGGTTAGTGATTTAAATGGAGACGGGGTCTTTCGTGTTAAAGACGTGAGGAATTTGTTAGATGAGTTCTTTCTTCCTAGGGCGGATATTCCTACGAGGTGGGTTAAAAATATTCCGATTAAAGTTAATATTTTTGCTTGGAAACTTGCTCTTGATCGTTTGCCTACTCGAGCGAATCTCGTCCAAAGGAATGTCGTTACTGAATCGCAGTCGTGTCCCTTGTGTGATGCGATTCTTGAAGATACTTCTCACTTATTCTTCAATTGTTCTTTGGCTAGAGATGTGACGAGATTATTATGTCGCTGGTGGAATTTGGGAGTGCAATCTTTTTCATCGTATGCAGAATGGCTCGTTTGGTTCAATTCGGTTCGTCTTGCTTCTAATTTGAAGGTTATTTTGGAAGGCGTTTTTTATGTTACGTGGTGGAGTTTGTGGAATTTCCGGAACCAATTACTTTTCGCGAGTAAAAAGCCTCGTAAAGAGTCCATTTTCGATGATATTGTTTTACGATCTTTTTGTTGGTGTAAAGCTAGAGGTAGTTCTAAGTTAAGATGGGATAGTTGGATTCAACACCCATATTTGATTTCTTTGTAATTGTCTAGCTTCTTGCTAGTGTTTCTAATAAAGTTGCCGTTCAAAAAAAAAAAAAGATATTTATCTTTAATTCAAATCTAACACAAAAATTATGAGACCGAACTCGCTTATACTTTTTTTTATGCATCTTGAGGTGCATACAATTATAGCGAGATTTAACGAATCTTTCATCGTTAAGTATTCTCTTTTTAGATCATCATGAAAAAGACGATGGGGGAATACCACTATTGTAACATACTCTTGTAAAGAGGCCTTATTTTTCAGCTTATGGATTGATTATCCCCAAAGTTAGATGGAACTCAGCATGAAGAGTCCAAAGGATATGATTTTTTTTCCCGATATGTCAAGAACAACAAAATTAATATTTGAAAGCTTTAATTTTAACATTCTACATAAAAATGACAAAAATATCATTTAGCAAAGATTGCATATATCACCATACTTGGAAACTTTTTTTCATATATCACAAACATTTTACGAATCTTATTAAGAGATTATACACCACTTATACAAGTCGTAAAAAAAATCAATTTCAAATTTATGTAATTTTAAAGCGTTGTGTTTTACGCCATTAACATTTTTATTAAAGGCTAATATGATTACAAATGCAACGCATATTAAACACATACTTTCGATTTCCATGCAACACATATATAACATAGATTTTTAGATAGATAGTAACAATATACGATACTACACGTCTAAACTAAAAATAAATAGATGCATCACATTTTATTAAGGCAACATATCTAATCTTGATTATATTACGATGTTGATATATGTTATTAGTAGTGTTCATGCCTCTTTTTTTTCTTCTTAAAATCAATAACCAGAATAAAATGATTAGAAACTTCACTTTATAAAGAAATACAATTACAAACACAATTGATTCGGAAAAAATAAACAAAAAACATGCAATATGCATTGTAAATGCATATAGTTTACCATAGCCAAGTAAATAAAAGATTAAAAAATTACGAGTATAATCTTAGCAAATATCATGACATTAGTATGCAAAATAATATTAGCCAATATCAAGTAGAAAACATGCGAAATCATGAATTTAGCAAATAAGTAAATGATTATATATTTAAATCACATGATTAATAATAGAATTGAGTGTTCTATACAAACAGGATAAAAATAATACGAAGTTTGTTATTATTCTCTGAGGAATCATAATAAAGAACTTTCAAGTTTATCTTTTTTAATAATATAACATGAGGTTAATGGTATTGATTCTATTAGAAACAAAATGGTTTCACACCAGAAGAGTAATTGACCAACAAATTTTCTTCTTAATTCTTTCTAGAAACAAAGAGATTCTTTTTCAAGAGTTATTGATGAGGGGCCCATTGTTATCAATTTTTTTTCCAAGAGAGTATGCTCCACATGATAAATATTTTGATAATAGGATCTTGAGATCCTTTAGTGGATGCCTATTTGAGCTCTCAATTATTCTCCTCCTCATAATATCATCTGAATTACCCAGACGATCATGCCAAAGGCTAAATATTTTAGGATCTATGCCCTTTCGGGTAAAAACCATATTTCTTTCTATCTGATTTATGTATGTAAAATACAATCCAGAAGACAGACCTTTCATTCTTTTCATTGTGAACTTTTTCCCATTTTTAATGGATGTAATTATGGTTTCAAGATGATAACCATTGCATTTTATATTCTTAATTGTGATTCTTTTGTGAGAATCATGATTGAACATTAAAACAATAACTTGAGGTTATTGTATTTTGATTATGTTCATCATAATAGAACTTGAGGTTCTATATATAGTAAATAAATGTAATCATAACATGAGGTTATGGTACATTTTGATTCTTTTTTTTAAAGAATCATAGTAGACCTTAAGGTTCATACTTTATTTTCTAAAACATAACGTGAGGTTATGTCAACTATTAAATATATGTTATAACAGAATTTTAATAGCAATAACTTTGCGGAGATCTAAATTCCACTGATCGCTTTTTTTCTTTTATGGAGATCTAAATTCCAAAGTAAATATAACCAAATCGAAAAATCTAAGATCCTAACTAAAATTTATATACAACAAAAATAGACATGAAAGAAAAACGTATGTAATAGTCTTTTGCAAAACCAAACTTATGGTGGTGTACATGTCTATTCAACACATAGTAAACTAATATATTGTTACCTCATTTTGCCTATATCTCTCGTGCAAAGATATATGCCCATGTAAAGCAACGTAATTATGTAATTCGGTCTCATGTTTAATATTTTGTTTTTTTTATATGAGCTGAGTTGTACGTTTCTGACCCTGTCGATTATTTTAAAGTTATTAGGTATCGAAGATATTTCCGCGGGTATTTTTTTATCTGAATAAATCGATACTTTTATAATTTTTTTCTTCTTATTTTGTGCAAACCAAATTTTATTTTAAAAAAAACCAATTGGGCCGGCCCAAAGTGAAAGCCCAATAAACCGGCCCAAAGTGGGAGCCCAAGAAAGAGGCACAAAATGACAAAATAAGATTTTGATCTTTAGTATACAGTACAATATATTGTTACCTCATTTTGCCTTTATCTCTCGTGCAAAGATATATGCCCATGTAAAGCAACGTAATTACGTAAACCTTTACGATCTATTATTCTAGTTAATTACCTTCATAGCTTAGTATTTTCTTTTGAGCAAAACGTGTTATGAAATGTAAAGAATAAGAGATAGAGGAGGAATGAGATGATTGTTATTGAGTAGTCCACCAATGAGTACAATGTGTCCCTTATTTATAAGGGTATATAGAGTGTAACCCCTAGCTAATTAAGTACCTATTTCAGACTAATTAACAACTCATAAAGGTGAATAAACACACATCATTAATATATTTATAACATATATTTTATACTTATGACTCAATAATATACTTGGGACATTTATTTTGTTCTATTTCGTGTTTCCCCATAGTTATAACTCAGTTTAGTTACATGATCAAGGTCCGGTCAATTATTTTGTTCTGTTTCGTGTTTCCATAGTTATAACTCAGTTTAGTTACATGATCAAGGTCCGAAAACCGGATCGGGCCAAAAACGTTCAAAGCTGTGGACCGAGGACCGGACCGAGATGTTCGGTCCAGGTCCAAGTTGGTCCAACAAACATAATAGCCGGTGGTACGTAGGACCTAATCAGACGGAACCGATGACCGAAAATGAGAGAAAATAACCGAGAACTAGACCGAAATAGTCTCAATATTAGCAACGATGATCAGCTTGGTAACAGTTAGGACATGTCAAAAAATAGCTCTTTTGCATCATAAAGTTTTGCTTGATGTAATTTGGTGATAGTACCAATTGAGAGACCGAACTCATTTGCTTAAACATAAGCCTAAAGCATTCATTATATGACACATGAAAAAGCAAAAGCATTCAGTGTTTCGAAATTGCTAAAGCAAACACGACTCCTATAGTGCTTAACCAGGTTAACAGTAGTAGCATACACCGATTGCAGTCGGATTAACAAAAGCATGAAATTAAGAAGTCATTCATCCAAATGAGAAGCAAATTATGTACAAATGTTAAACCGCAATCTTCTCAACCATTTATCAATCATCGTACTGTCGCATCAAGATAACCGAAATCAAAGCAAAACAAGCAAACAAAACCAACTCATTATTAGCTCACTTATTCATTGTGTAAACTATATAAGACCCCACAATCTTCTGCTTCTACTCCCTCTTTGACTCGAACCACACGAGCTAGAAACTGAACCCGAGCCTTGAATAGCTCCAGGGTTCCCTAACCATAACGCAAGACCAATCCCAACCAGCGTCACCACTGGAGCCGCCATATACAACCACCTTCCCGCCCCTCTTCCTCTCCCACCGTCAACATTCAAAACTTCTTCACCTTCACGCTCTTCAAAAGATGTATCTTCCAGCTGCTGTTCAACTTCTTGAACCACTGATCCAGTGGTCACGCTTTGTTTCCTATTCTCATAATCTACATCATCAGTTGGAACCTCAAACCGACATAATGGACATGTATTCCTATTACTTAACCACGGTTTAATACACGAAGGGTGGTAAAGATGAAGACAAGGGAGCTGGTTAACCACATTCCCAACAGTTAATAAGTCTTTACAAATGGCACAAGCCAAACCGTTATGATCAGCACTGTTAACGACCACACGTTCAAGATTATTCACAAATGAAATAGCCGCGGGCGGTGGACCACGTCTTGAATTATCCGCCTCTGCTAACCGTTCCAAAAGTTCTTCAAAGCTTCTGGAATCAAGGTAATCACCAGAATGTCCAACAAAAGGTGATGTTTCTTGATCATCATCGACAATACCAAAAGGGTTTGTTATATCAACATGTCTTCTTTCGCTAATTCTTACACGAATTGCAGTCTCAATCTCAGGCGACTGTCCATTAGACGCCATTGATCTTTGGAGTTGAACTCTAGCTATCAAAGATCCGAGCGTGTTTCCATCATCATCCTCATCCTCATCATCTGAACTCCACTGGTTTAAACCAGCATGCATCGGGTCTATATCAGTATCACTATCGGCACCAAGAAAACTATGAACTTCAACAGAAACATCCGAATCATAAGCTTCATACGTAGCATCGCTTTCTCCATAAACAGAATCAAAGCCTTCACTTTCTGTATCAGAAATGACTCTTCTGAATCTTCTAGAACCAATAGGAGTCGTGCGCGAGCTTGTATCAGAAACAGCAGGTGGGTTGTGTCGGGCAAGATTGATCATGGTTGAAAACTGGTGTGAGAACATATCTTCAATTGATTCTGAACTGTTAGTGTATCGTGTTCGACGTACTCTAGGAGTTGTTTGTGAGATAGGGTTAGATGGGGTGGTGTTGTTATCTTCTAGAAATAAGAATTTGCAATCGCCACATATAGTGATGGATTCGAGGTCTATAGGGTCGTTATCAGAAGTAAGTGTTCTATGACATAAAGCACATAAAGCTGGTTGGTCGAACGGTGTAATAGGTGATGTATTATCCATTTCTGCAGATAAGCAACAGACGCATAAATATATAATTTACAATGAACTCTCAAAAATTTAAAGGAGAAATAATTATTCAAAAATCGAGTATATCGTGTGCCTTGCGAGGGTGTTTGGCATTGAGCTTTTATAGCGATTATGTGATAGGAACAATAAGATAAGTAGTAGTAACAAAACTCGCAGCAAGAGATAGTATTTCACTGTGCTACGTTTAAAAGAAATTAATGATGCGGATGTGATTCCGTTTTTGAAGTTGTGATAATCAGATAATCATGTTTTCAAGTAACTGGCAAATTCTAATCTTTTAAGGATTTACATTTAAGGGGGTGTCAGAGATAGCTTATTTCAAAGTGCTTATATGCTTAAGTGTAATGGGGCTATTACCTGCTTAACTTTCAGTCCTTAATTACACTACAATACGCAAATAATCAAGCTTACCAAAGCCCCAAACTTGCTTATCCACCCCTACAAAAACGCCGAAAAGCACTTAAATAAGCAAACCCCAGACACCCTCTAATCAGATATAGACAAAAACTGATTATATGACGTCTTAATAATCAAAAACAAATTCACCCTACCTAAACACTCGAGCTTACAAGCACTTTCAAAACACAAACCCAAACACCCCTTAACACTTTCTAATCGCTTATTATACATCAAAAAGCTTATTAATTTGCATCGTTTCTTCCATAAATACTTAACTAATTTATCTAAAAATTAAAATCAAGGATCCAAATTATACCTTATGATTATCACACCTTCAACTCCAATCTTCAATACTAAAAAAAAGCCTAAAAATAAAAATGAAATTGATCAAAACTGAATAAAACCCATGATTTAATTTAACCAATTTCAAACTTTGACCTAAAAATCAAGATTTTTTATATCGGTTAATTTGGTGAAATTGAATTGGGGGAAATGATGGAATGATGATTCTGAAAGTGGGTTTTAAATTAATTGAAGTTTAATGGATTAAAAGTGGGTTAATTTAATGATTCAATCCATTGTTTTCAAATATTGACCTAAAAATCAAGATTTTTAAAATGGGTCAATTTGGTGAAATTGAATTGGGGGAAATGATGGATTGATGAATCTGAAAGTGGGTTTTGAAGGAATTGAAGTTTAGTGAGTTGAAAGTGGGTCAATTTTGGTTATGGTGAATTTGTGCATAGAAATTTGGGGGAAATGAGGGTGGTGTTGTTGGAAGCTCAGAAGATGGGTGGTATGTGACAGGAAAAGGGAGTTAGATACTTTTTTAGCTTTTGTGACTTTTGTGTTTTTCTTCATCTACTTTTAGTTTTGAGACTTTTACAATCCTTCAACTATAAGCTTCCTTTTTTCTATGGGGTCTTTGTTATAGCTTATTTGATTTTAAGCTTATGTTTCATAAGCTCACTTTATGTGGATTAGTTTGAAACTTTTCGGCTTATATAAGTTTATTATGACATAATACACTTATATAAGCCGAAAAGTTTCAAAATAAGCCACGAAAAGGGAGCTTATGAAACATAAGCCCAAAACCAAATAATTCATAAGCAGGCTATATAAGCCGAAACTAACGTCAAGTTATTTTTATTTTATAAACTAAGAGAGTCAATTTGAAGTCGAGCACGAGCTGCACCGTACTCGGCTTGTGAAGCTTAGCGATTAAGATTGCCCATTAAATGATGGGGCCGAATCTTATAGTATTTTTTTGAACAACGGATTTATTAGAAACTAGCAAGACGCTAGAAAGAAATTACAAGCAAAGGGTGCAAGGATTTTTATTCAAGTAACCCAATTTAGTTTAGAATTACAACGATTAGAACACCAATTAAAAAAATATGAACCAAGTTATCAAAAAGAAGCTTCTTATACGGATTCGTAACACTAAAAACAACTGATTCGTGAAGCGCCAAATTAACCAATGAGGTTAGTTTTACTTATATTGGTTTATATACTTCATATACATATAATTTATTTAAGACTAAAGATTTGTTAGCCTAACTCATGAAACTAATATAGCCCTAACAGTGTGGTTGACAAATGCGTCGAATTGATTAGTGAATATGATAAGAGAAAATAAGTGTATGATATATGTCAAGAAATGAGTGGATTATGCTTACTATTATTATAAGCTCGAGATTGAATTGCAAGCTCAATCGAGGTTAAATCGCGTTTTGGCTTAAATTCTAGATAAAGAGTTGGACTAGAGCTTCTTATAAAGTCTGATTGAGCTCGGGTCAAGTTTCAAACCTGATTTTAACAGCCGGGCATGAGCTCAAGTCATTAAAAATGCTATTACATTTTATCACTATAAATATAACTACAATCTATTTCACACACCACACAAACAAAGACACAACAAAAAAAATACTCATTATTCTCTCATCTCATAAAAACTATCATCCACCACCCCCACCTCATCATGCCGGCCCTACCACCGGACGTCACTATCACGCCGGACGTCACCACCATGCCGGACGTCACCAGCCGCTGTTTGCCGCCGGCTTCCGCCGTCGTCTCTGCCGATCTCTCGCTGGAATGACCGGCTGCCACCTGCTCTCCTCTACTTTAGCTTGATCACCATCTGCTGCTAACCGCTGCTACCTTATCAACATGATGCACATAACTGTATCTCTTTCTCTCTTTTTTCATGGCTCAAGATATCTTTGGTGAAGTTTTTCCACTTTTCATCTTCTCCTTTTTGATCTATAAAACCAAAGTAACATCCCTCCAACCTTAAGACTTGTAACAGCTGAAAAAAAAGTAACAGCTCTCCAATATTGCTATAATCATACCTTAATAATGCAAAATCTTACCATATCCTTAACAAAATGCCACTATAAAAACATGTCACACGTAATAGGTACAATCTATACTACTTTATAAAGCATTTAGCCCATATATTATTAGAAGTCATAAAAAATTAAGTAAAAAATATTATTTTATTAGGAAATATGTAAAACCATTAGAAAATGTAACATCAGAACACATTTTAAAAGCTTAAATCCTTTAATAGCCAAAACTTGTAACACCCCAAAACATGTAACAACCAATTAAATGGTAAAGCTGTAATGGCACATATACGTTTTTTAATTCAATCAACTTGTAATTGCTAACATTGATATTGTCATCAATTCAGTCAAATTGTAACTGTTGCATTCATGTGGTCCATTTATAACGGTCCATTAAATATCATTTAAGTGTAAACCACAAACTCAAGTATAAAAACCTAACACACTAACAAAATTCATTACACCATTTTCATCACTCTATTTTATCTCTCTTGAAAACACAAACACATTTCTCTTTCTTTATAAAGTATTTAGCCCATCTATTTTTAGAAGTCTTAAAAAATTAAGTAAAAAATATTACTTTATTAGGAAAGATGTAAAACCATTAGAAAATATCCATCATACAAATTTAAAAGCCTTTAATAGTCAAAACTTGTAACACCCCAAAACATGTAACAACCAATTAAATAGTAAAGTTGTAATGGCCCATATACGTTTTTTAAAACAGTTAACTTGTAACTGCTAACATTGATATTGTCATCAATTTAGTCAAATTGTAACTGCTGCATTCATGTGGTCTATTTGTAACGGCCCATTAAACATCATTTAAGTGTAAACCACAAACTCAAATACGAGTATAAAAACCTAACACACTAACAAAATTCATTACACCATTTTCATCTCTCTATTTTATCTCTCTTAAAACACAAACACCTTTCTCTTTCTTTCTTCAAATCACCAAATTCCGCCATCTCACATATCAGATTTTGCCGCCACTACCGTTTAGTTCTGCCACCACCTTTGCCAACATCATGTGCTGTCAGCCGCTACCGCCGCCATTGTCTTCGCCATCTGTCAAGCTAATGATCATGGCTTTGGAGGAATACGGGTACCAAAGCAGAAGATGAATACGAGTACCAAAGCAGAAGAGGAATACGGGTACCAAAGAAATGGGGGTCTTTTTATTCCGGTGACGTCATTTTTTAAAAAAAGTGATGAATGTTTTAGAGAT
The DNA here is from genome assembly GCA_026074375.1 of Tanacetum coccineum. Taxonomy (NCBI): domain Eukaryota; kingdom Viridiplantae; phylum Streptophyta; class Magnoliopsida; order Asterales; family Asteraceae; genus Tanacetum; species Tanacetum coccineum. The sequence continues at coordinate 38,758 of BQNB010000448.1, read as the reverse complement.
GAATGAAGAGGGTTTAAGATGTTTGATTTGGATGATTTTGTTAAAATGTTTGATGACATCATAGTTAATTGTTGCAAGGATGATTTCAAGAAATGTTAAGGGCTTACATCGTTGATGTCAAATGCTAAGGTTTGATGGATTTGGATTTTTTTAGGGATATAGAGACCTTATGAATTAATGATTGATTCTGCAAAGCATATTATCGTTGATCCTGAATCATTAACTTTTAATGAAATGCTGTGATTTTTTAGTTAGTTTTTTTTTCAAATCATGTTATGTTAGTGATTTGGTGATTGTAGTTTTGAATGATATCTGATATGATGATGATAACACCTTTGGGTTTTATTTTTCGAATTGTTAGAAATTTTAATATTATTTGTGAATATTGGGTGTCCTGGAATTGTTCAATTTACTTAACTACTACTTACGTTTCTACAGTAATTTTCTTCTATGTTTTTCTTTTATTATGTAGGGATTGTTAACTGTTAAAAATAATTATTAATGTTCAAGTTAATTATTAAAATAAGAATAACAATATCATTAAAAACGTGTAACCACTTAAACCATCATTTAACGGCCTCCAAAATATGTAAAGATCGTTTAACCGCTTAAAATCAATTAACTATCAATAATGATCTATTTAAAAATAGTGCAACCCGCATCCAAATTTAAATCCACGACAAAAACATTTCATATCTCTCACACTCAAATGTTTTTTTTGTGAGAAGCAAAAATAGTCTCTCAATATACCATCGCTTTCACTCCTCAACTCTTACTGGTACTTACCGCAGAGATTCTTTATTTTTTCGTTAGAAAAACGCTTAGCCGGATAACATTTGTTCGCCGCAAAATATAGTCACAGGGTACCCGCCGCCGCATTGCGCGGGTACCCGGCTAGTATTTATTTACTTTCCCTATATGCTTTTTCATACCTTTTTTTGATCGATTACTTTTTCAAAATTAGAATGACTGTTACACACAATGCTTGTTTTAGTAATTCATTTTCTGTAAAATAATTAATATGAGAACAAGTATAGAAATTAAACAAATGAAAAGATTATAAACAAATTTGCTTCATCAATTGACACAGATCAATTATCATTATAGTAAGTTACATGCCTTTATATAATCCGTGCATTGCTTCGCTAGAACTATAATCTTATTTGTGGCCGAAAACTGTAAAAATGAATAACCAAGTGAGTGTTATTGTGGACTTATAATGGGAATGTTATAGTCCATGAATCACATTGATGAGACTAATTGCTTTAGTGTTTATGTTGACAGTGTGAAAAAGGGTTGAGAGATGAAGAAAGTAGCAATAAGAAGAGGAGAAGAAGTCCTGTGAAATCTCGCGCTGAGTCTTCGGGGATCAGGAAGGCTCAGCAGCAGCAAAGCCGGTTTCGGTCCTTAAGGGAAGATGAACTGCAAGGTCCCCCGTCACGCACCAGGGCTAGTCTCAAAAGAAGGCACTATGAACCTTCATCAAGCAAGATCAAGGTACATCATTCTGTTTGTGTAAGAATTTTACAAATTGGTTATGAATTTATTTTCCTTGATTGATTTTTTTAGATAAGTTATGACCACTAAACTTCAATAGCGTACAAATCTCATTCTAATCTCCAGGTGGAAAAGAAACTAAATCAAGAAGATCGGTCAAGAAAAGGTAGTAAGTTTTTTATGATTATACCGTTACATTTACACTCACGATAGCACGATAGCACAAACAGTATAAATATCAAGACATCTTTTTTCTGGTTCTTTAATTAGAAAATACACATGCCGCAGAGCCTAAAGAGAACTTAGGAACTGATGCAATATTTGATGAACCAATGGTTGCACCATCCATCACTCAACCATTGCCTGATAAGCAAACATTAGAACTCATTATCGACACATTGCAAAGGTTGGTTAATGAACAACTAAAGTGATTTTTTAACGACATGAAAAAGTATATAATAATTTATATTGATGTCATAATCTAGGAAGGATATATATGAAATATTTGCTGAACCGGTTGACCCTGAAGAGGTTTGTGCTTTTTTGCTTTATCAATGTATTTGATCAAACTGTATAATCGTTTTACCAATTGAGAAATTTAACGGGTTGACTTTGAGTGTCCGTTTATAAGGTTGAGGGCTACTATGAAATCATTGAGGAGCCGATGGATTTTGGAACAATGAGAGCTAAGCTTCATGAAGGATTGTATACTTCCCTTGAACAATTTGAGGTATTTCAAAAAGTGACCCGTTTTGACCCGCCAATATGCCTACGACCCATCTTTCCACCTTTATGTTTGTAATTTTTTATTTTTATTTTCCTATCTCGTTGATCTAACGTAGTTACAATCATGCATCCAGCATGATGTATATCTAATATCAGGGAACGCTATGCATTTCAACTCTTCGGGTACTATCTTTTTTAAACAGGTATACGAATACACACGAGTTTGAACTCTAGCTTCAATTATTTATGGTCCTAACTTAAGAAATGTGTACTTTACAGGCTCATGGAATAGATAAACTAGCCAAGAGAGTTTTTCATGTCCTGAGAACGAGTCCTGAAAACTTTGAGTCAGAATTTGGAGGGAATAGGCGAAGATCTTTCAGGAGATCCGAAGATGGATTTCATGATTTGAACTGCAAATCGTTCTTGAAAACGCCTGATAGAAGTATCTCATTGATTCACATAAGTTTTGTAGAGAACTTTTTTAATGCTACTGTAGTAACTTGATAGATCTATGTACACAGGAGGGTGTCGAGATGGTAAAGGATGTGATCCCACTGAAGTTGATCGAAGATCGACTTACAAACCCCCATTGGACCTCAACAACGACAAGTACTCAAAATCATTAATCCATGTAAGCCACTGTTTGTTTATCGTTTTCGCTTCTATAATCTACGAATCTAACAAAATCTAACCTGTCAAATAGGTTCAAGAGTCGAAAGTCGTCCAATGTGTGTTTTTTACCCGTAAAACCTTTTAAATCATTTATCTTTGACACATTAAATATAAAATTGTATAGCGACAAAAGTTATTCGGGCCAACCTGAACCAACCTGTTTAGACCCGTCAAAACTTTTTAACATTTAACCCACCTGTGCACTTTGCCACCATTGTTCACGATCTTTGCGCTGTTTGCAGTTACATCAAAATCATCAGGAACATAGCTACCGCGATAGCCTAATGCAATTTGTCAAAGACTTAGGCCCAACAGCCCAAATGGTAGCCAAACGTAAACTCCAGAACTTATATCCACATCCGCAAACAAGGAGACACAATGTTAACAGCCTGCTTCAAATACCATATGCTCAAACATGGTCAAATCCTTATCATTCTTTTATAAACAATGGTACTATGCAAACAAGCAGCATTGTCACTCATAGTCATAAAACGCAAGATCAAGATATGAGATCAGTATACGGTACTATGCAAACAAGCAGCATTGTCACTCCTAGTCATATAACGCAAGATCAAGATATGAGATCAGTATACGGTACTATGCAAACAAGCAGCATTGTCACTCCTAGTCATAAAACGCAAGATCAAGATATGAGATCAGTATACGGTACTATGCAAACAAGCAGCATTGTCACTCCTAATCATAAAACGCAAGATCAAGATATGAGATTAGTATACGGTACTATGCAAACAAGAAGCATTGTCACTCCTAGTCATATAACGCAAGAACAAGATACGAGATCAGTATACGGTACTATGCAAACAAGAAGCATTGTCACTCCTAGTCATATAACGCAAGAACAAGATACGAGATCAGTATATGGTACTGATCATGCTGAAAGAACTAGAGACAGTATGCTGCTGAGTTATTCTGGTGGCCATATGGACTCGTCGGTAGCCTCCAATTCAACGCCAGTATGGCTTAGACAGCCAAGACAGGCGTCGCATGGGTCGAGGTTTGCGCTGGATTTAGAGTTTCTGAGATCAAGGATGGGTGAGGATACAAGTAGTAAGTCCTACAAAACATTTGATGCTAAGGATTTGACCCTCCAGTTGTAGTACAGGTCTTTTTTTTCTTTTTCAAATAAGGCATTTGATAATAAGCAAAGTACTGGGTGTAACTACATCTGCCAATTTCGATTCATTTATATAATATTTAGTAGATATACTTAGTTACTTGGTTAAAAAGCCAACACAATGTGGTGATAAATACGGTAGTCACTTTTGTGATGCTTTTTTTTTTGAACGGCAACTTTATTAAAAAAAACTAGCAAGGAGCTAGAAAGACATTACAAAGAAATAAGATAGGGGTTTTTTAACCAATACTCCCAAGAAAAAACCCTATTACATCTACTAGAACACCATAAAAAGGACCAAGAAACAATGTCATCAAAAATCGTCGAACGATTAGGAGGCGAAGCGTCAAAGACCAACTGATTTCGAAGCCTCCAAATCCGCCACCAAGCAACATAAAAAACACCTTTTATTCTTTTCTTATATAAAAATACGATTTTTATCGAAATTGAATTCAAAAAAGTATCCACGCATCACGTTTTATCGCGTCTTATCACGTTTTTTCACTCTTAATCTCACGTCAAGCCTTAAGCCCAAGTCTTGGCCTATTGCGTGGCGTAGAGGTCACGCCTCGCGCCTTTGCGTGACCTTTGCGCCCCTTTTAGAACCATGATAAATAGTCACTTTTGAGATGCTAGTGGTTATTGGTTATTATATGCTCTAGCAATCTTTTTCACTTTTGAGATGCTAGTGATAGAAAAGTTTTTTTTATATTTAAAAAATATTATAGAAGTTATGACTCGGCCGGATTCATCAAACCGGATCAACCCGGGTTAACAAAAAACCAACAGTTCAATCCGGTTCTCAAACAAGCAAAAAGTCAGTCATGTCCGGCCCAATCTTCGAGCCGGTCAACGGGTTAACCGGTTCAACCGGCCGAGTCAACCATGGTTTTAAAACATTGATAAATGGTTATGAACCAAAGCCAAAGCCAAACATACATCAAAATTCCTTGAATTAATTAATGTATTATTTTATTTAGAGATCGTGTATAGGAAGGCTACTCAACTATGAAATGCTTTTCATTTAGGCCATTCGTTTATCAAAAGTAACGTATATGTCACTCTTTTATGTGTTTGTTATCGTTTATACCAATATCAGATAATTTTATCTCAAAAAACTCTGAAAACAGTGAGAATAAAGCTAAATATAACTTATTAAAACAACACAAATAATTATTAAAATGTAAAATATCATTTATAACTATTATTTCAATATAAGTGTAACTTTAGTCGAAAGTGATTTATATTAGCATAACTAACTTTTAAATCTAAAATTTTAAGGTTTTATATGTTAAAGTTGCTTTATTCTTGAAATTGTAAAAAAAGCTAGCAAGATTTTGAACGAGATTGATATAAACGAAAATAAACATATAAGTTAGTTTAAATCAATGAATAGTATTTTAAGCGACATCTGTATAAATAATCTCTTTTATTTAAAAGAAAAGTCGGCCAAAGTGTTAAACGAACATGAACAAGCTTATTATAACCTATCATGAGCGAATACTCTACATGTTATTCTAACGTTCTATGAGTCTTAGCAGTCAAAGTGTGAAACGAACACGAACAAACTAATTATATATAATACGCATCGAGAAGGATACTCAAACATGTTATTCAAGGAGACCTAAATCCTAACTGTCGAATGTGCCATCTCTATTTGTTGCTAGTTGTACACCAAAATTATGTATGCAAGTGGGAATATATTCCATAAGCCTTGAAGATCGTGGACTCCAACTAATATATGAAACTTTGCTTAGCAAGTGAAAAACAACTAAATTAATATATCCCATTTCATTAACATATAATATGGAACAAGTTTTGAAACCCGCGCTTCGCTGCAAGTATCCCCAAAACAGTTTACGTGTACACATATAGGAGCTCAAACAAATCATGTGCGTTTTGAACCTGTTTCACCCGTACCAAAAGAGCCCATTTTGTTGGTTGTGGCCTTAGCTTAGTTAGCCTAGCCTAATACACTGAATTACAGCAATGTTACAGGCTCGCAGTGCAACGTTGATACTTAATTCAATGCCACAATAATTGATTGGAAACTAAACAATGAACAACTGGCGAGAACAAATAAATAAACCATAGCCCTTTTTTTTGAGATTTTTTTTCTTGTCCATCAAAATTTCTAATAAGCGCCTGGATAAAGCGGGGATATATCAATGTCTCATGTAGCTTATTCCTTCCTATAATCATGAAAAAAACATTCTTATTCATATGACCGTGCAGAGACCATAAATGTATGAAAGCTTGAATAAACTATTATAAAATTGTTTCTCCATTATCTGACCCAAATCGGAATTGTAAATTACATCTTTTGGTATCAATGGAAAAACAAAACTACCTAAGAGTGTGTCCTTCGACCTCCTATGAGAAACTAATATAAAGCTCAATAACTAATCAAGACTTATAGAGTGGTAATCCAGATGACTTTTTGGGGTGGTAACTTGTATTAGTGGAACATAAAATAAAACATAGGCAAGAAAGCGAAGTTTTGTCTCTAGACGCATTCATGTTGAACGGAAAATCGACGCAAAAATTTTTTTTTTTTTTTTTCACAAAATTTTTTTTTATATATGGGTTAAATCAAAACATACCAAATGTACCACTATTGTCGTATACACCCTGGAAGGCATGTGATCTTCCCAGGTTAGCTTTGAGGTCGTCCGTTATCACAAATCCCTGCAAAAAAAATCAAATTAAACATTAATAAGTTCTTGTATTCCTCTACCATTACCCCTACAAATTCTTGAACTCCATTGCAGGCTTTTCTAAAGTCTTAAAAATATACATACCCCCACCATGTGAACCCATTCGAACTGTGTCATGTTTCATACTTCATAGGACAAAACCTGAAGTCCCTTCACCATGTTTTGAGTAGACATATATATTAATTCGTGTTAGTGTAGATTAGGTGACGGAGTGATGTAATTTCATGTTTTTAATCCGTCAACAAAAATATTTGATGTGTTCTATCGTATCTACAGGTAAGAAAGTGAAGTCTGATAGCCCGAATTGTCTCATCTTGTCCTCGGTCCATAAATTTTCCAGAACTGGTACGCAACCTGAATAAGTGACGCGAACATGATTTGAGTAACCAAATGATAGTTAGAAGATTCAAAACCTTGCAAACTGTAACTGCATACCTACTATCTTTGCTCGTGTTAGTCACATTATCAACAACTATTGATTTTTCCATGTGAGGTAAATCCATTCCAACATAATTAAAATTACCATCTCTCACCAAATGACCATTGGCATATATATCTCATTCATGCATGCCTAAAAAACTCAAACTAAAATCAGCAAAAAGGGGAAAAACCATAATCATTCTGTATAATAAATGCCCCTCAAGAAAAGCCGACCTGAATACTACACACACTATAACACATATTTAACAGAGAGAAAAGTCTAATTAGTTTGTCAAAAAGGTCATTAGATCTTCTTAGTACATCTCGAGTTGAGGTGATTCAAACATAATAATAACATGTTGACTTTAACTTGTGTGGTTAACTTAAAAGATAAGTGTATTTCTAAGAGAGTGTCGTCTAATTTTGGGTGTTTTATACAGCAGCCTAATCCAAACACACCATATTGCTGCAGTAGCCTAATCTAAGCACAACGTATTTGCGGAACTTGCCTTATTCAAACTCATTTTATTTATACAGATGCCTGTTCCAAACACCCCTCATTTCTACATATACATTTTTAGTCTGCTCCTAACATATCTGGTCTCTTCACTGACTTGGTCTGCTCCACACATACTTTAATTATGCAGTAGCAAACACACTTAATTTACACTCCTCGTTTCTGTTATAACCTGATCCAAACACTCTTATTTTTGCAGCACCAAATTTGATTCAAACAATACTTTGAGTAACATATATTTCATTATGTGTTACTTGTAGTACACCTCACGTTAGAAGATTATAACATCTTACTATTATAAATTCTTAAAACAGGTAAGCTAATATGAAGAGTATCAGTTAATAGATTTTTTAAATAGAGCAACTTGTTTTGAATATCCAGTAACGCAAAAAGTTCCCCATCTTTTAAGTTTCAAGCAAGTGCAGACACTTGAGTGAAAAACAAAACGTACTTCGCTCACTAGACGCAAAAATCGGAAGATAAGGCAAATGTTTACCGATCTTATAGGGAGATACAATGCTAGTTAGTGATTCGTGGGTGGTAAAATCAAATAACAGAATGTTACCTCTTTAGTCATCTATGGTTTGCTGGATTGCAAGTGAGCTGCTACAGCAACTTTCAGTAAGTAAACAGCTTCCGCCTTGTTTGTCATTTTTCTACACCATTTCTACCCGGGGAATAGAAGATGGTTTAGTAAAAGAACCACCTCTTTCCCGAAGGGTCTTCAAGATCAGTGTCTTTAGAAACTTCATAACTTGGCCTGCATACATCAATCCCGTCAATGGATCCGTCATCTGCAACAAAAATACACGTACGATTTATTAAAACAACTAAAAATGACTTTAAAAAGAAGATATATGTGTGTTATGAATTTTTCAAGGCGATTAACAGGTTTATACATCCTAATACATTTGGATAGACTTTGATTGGACCCGTTCCTTAATTAAATAACAGACCTGAATCTTTTCGGCTACACTGTTAAAAAAAGACATCACCACGACGTAAAGACTTTCCTGTTAGCCGGTCCCTTGCAAGCTGGACACGAACATCATTAGGGAATCTGGTTTCTAGATCCTCCTCCTTGAATCGGGGATGGAGATCGCTGACAAAGAAGTGAGCGTTTCAACTCCTGCGCAATAGACAAAAGAGAAGTCAATATCAGGTCTTAAACCTACTGTACATCGTCTAATCCAACTCATTAGTACAAAACTTATCAAAGTATTTACCATACAATAAAGCAAGTTATGGAACCAATTTAAAACTATTTACAACGTAGTGCAAAACATAACCAATTCAATGGGCTTGTATAACCAATCATATTTTTGTAAAATTACTATAATTGCACCAACTAACAAACTAAAATCTAAGGCTATGAATATAGCCTATTTAATTTTTTTTCCCCCCCTAAGCAATGTTAATTCCATAGAAGAGTTTCAGAAAGCATGTGGTATATACAAATGATAAACGATAACCGCTAACGCTTCCTTCTCTATATAGGTGAAAACTTATCTAGCGTACGGCTTATTTAGTTTTGGGCTTATTGTCACTTATTTTGAAACTTTTCAGCTAGTTTATGAAACGTAAGGCCAAAACCAATTCAAGCTGAAACAAAGTATCTTTGCGTATCTATATACATATACCTGAACAGAAATAGTGTCGGTTTCACAGTAGCTTTAAGTAAACAATAAGCAGCCCAACATATGGCCACTGTGAACACATTCTCGACACCCATTTTCACCACCCAACACCCCTTAAAAAACAACCTCGACACTCCTTTGCTGCTTAATTTTGCAGGAGCTCAGATAAGAGCTTCACATACAAACCTATCACGGCTGCATACCAAATAGGTAGCCAAGCCAAGTGATAGATCAGTATAGTTTCAAACAGGGAGCATAGCGCTCATCAGTATAGTTCCAAACAGGTAGCGTAGCTAGGAGCTCAGATAAGAGCTTCACATATAAATCTATCACGGCTGCATACCAAATAGGTAGCCAAGCCAAGTGATTAATCACTCATGTTCATCATCGCCCCTTGACAATAATAACCGATCAGAAAAAATAAAAGCAAGCTATACTAAAAAGCATTACAAAACCGACAACAAATTCTCTTGTTTTAGTGTATGTTTCAGGCCACGACTGCAACCACAGCAAATGGCACGCAAGCATCAACAAACGAAAGCAACAATTAGCCATCGGATGTTTCAAAGCACAACCCTAATCCATTTTTAGTTTATCAAATAAAGATCAACTACAAACATTCTTTTAGAAGCTTATTTTTTCGCCACGAAATCTCACAGTAAATCAATAACAAAAGTAACCATCAGAATAAACCAACAAATTGTTGCAACCCCGCACCAATTATATAACTTTACAGTTATTATAGTAATAGGAGTAATTCATCAAAATTAGAAAAACACCTAAGCACAAACGCCTGAAAAAAATCATCTATATTTAAAATAAAAAAATGCTTCCGATATTAAACACAAAATTAAACAACGTATGTGTTCCACAAATTAAAACGTTTATTAAAAAAAAGAAATGGGTCGACCCGGGTCAGGCGGGTATTGCATTTAGTGCATTAATATCATCTCGGGGGAACGATCTTACCTATTAATAATATATAAAGGTATAATTGGAGCTTGCTTGTGAAAAAAGTTAACAACACAAAAGTGTTTTAATTATAAGTTATCACAATCTTTAATCAACATTGTGATTTATGACCACGTAGAAATAATTTTAGTTGTTTATCTTTGGTACCACTACGAAGAGTTCTCATTGCATTTGATGAGTGGACTAATCTTTCGTGAGATGTTTTCTATATCCAAAGCTCAAAACCAATACCTTAGTTAACGAGCAAAAGATCCTTACTCATTTATGCCAACCTCAATTGATATAATTTTAGTTGTTTATAATTAGACTAGTCATGTCATAATGACGTTGAATGATATCAAGTAGCTAAAATCTTTTAGGCTAGAAGTAGTTGTCATCAAGCCTCACCATCCACATCAACGTCACCTCAGCGCCAACTCAGCTTTCTCTCTCTTCTCACCATACCTCACCACTCAAGTGTTTTGGTCATCGTACCTCACCTTTCATTTAAATACTTATTTTATAAAAAATATACCTCACTAAACACCCACACACACTCACATACCAAATAATAAATATTACTAAAAGAAAAAAAGGGGCACACTACCCGAAATGTGACTCAGTCACCAAACCACCCTCTTTTTTTTTACTTCTAGCGTGTGAGTGGGGTGATGGTTTTGGGTCTGACGCGTGAGAGGCCCACCTCACTTTGGTTGGTTACCCACCATTACCTCCAGCCTTAGGTAGATTTGTCACATTTTCATGTATTTTTTTCATGAAAATGTTTTTATTATAAAATTGTTTATAAAATGCTCAACATATCATAAACATGTACATAATAACAATTATTGTGTGAATGCTCAAGTACAAAATATTGAATATTTTTTTTAATTTAATGCATTTGAATTATGTGAGATTTAATTCGGGACAACTCGAGTTTCAAATATTAAATAGGATCGGATATCAAGTTGAAAATATTTGAATAACTCGGGTTCGCGTCGAACAGATCGACCCAAATAAAGTTTTCTTCAATATAAATTTAAAATTTATTTATTTAACTTGGTACAAATAGGGAATTTTGTTAACATTTTACTCATATTCGATTTGACTCGAATCAAAATGAACATGATCCGAATTAACCTAAATCCGACCAACACGAATTCAAATAAGATCAGGTTCAGATACGATTTTTTAGTTCAGTTCGGTTCGGATTTGGCGAATTCGGTTCAATTTTTTCAGTTCGGTTCGGTTTCGGTTTTTTCGATTATTACCCAAACAATGCACACCCCTACATATTGCTAGGAATTAATGTTTATGAATATGTTGTGTTGTTAGGTCAAAAATAAAGTTAAGAATTAACGTTTATGCACATGTTGTGTTGTTAGGTGAAAAAAAAAGTTAATAACCAAAACCTACTGCCTGATAATATGGGGGCATATAGTGACTCATTTAATGATTGTAGTGGCTATGGGGTGCCAATGATTGAATCCTTGACTTTATGCTTGTTAGGTGCAAAGATGTTACACTCATTACGGACTAAGCTACACGCCATTGGCAAATATTTTGTACAAACCACTGAACAGTAATTATAAATGTTTCAAAACAATCATAAATGCTTGCAACAAAACATACCCGGTCTATATATCATTACAAGGCATGCAGACCCGTGCGATGCACACGGGTTATATCTAAATGTTGATTACGTACGCATATGTTCTTTTTAACAATCCGTTTCCAAAATTTTATAACAATACATATAATCTAACAGTATCACTCTTATACATAGAATAAAATCACTTATGTAAACAAAATTGCTAATTGTCTCAAATCTAAGTCATATTCTTTTGTCGTGTGTTGTATGTACTTGTTGAGAGTTCAATTCATTGTGTTTAAATGCAACCATATCGATTATTTCTCATCTTGAAAATAAAGATTTTAGAAACATGCTCTTCATTGTTTTATTGATCAACAGAAACTCAAGAACTCATACAAAATTGTTACTGTAATGCCACAATTAAAACTAACTAACAGCAGCAGCTTCTTTCTCCAGCTTGAAACGGGTTTTGGCATTTTTATTAAGCTCTTGAAACTTAGCTTTAAGCAATGGAAACTCTTTGCATTTGATTATAAACTCATTAAACTAATAGTAATATACCGTTTTACACTTAAAAGTAAACAGAAAATAGGACTTTTAAGTTGTTGTATATTTTTGTTTTTATAGAAACTCATCTTATTTAATTTTACCAAAAATATATATTCCATTTCGACTATTATTGGTTAATTAGAATGTTCAAAGTTGAGATATCTTATCCCTACAATTCAACTCTCAAAAATACATTTTGCAAAATTGATTTAGTAGTTAATTGCTTTTTTTCTCCAAGCCTTGATGTGTGAATGCTGCTAGATGTAACGGGTGGGACGTTTTTTGGCCATTTTTATTAAGCTCTTGTGGAAAAATCTTAGCTTTTTAGCTAAGAATAATGGAAACTCTTTGCATATTTTGATTTTAAATTCATTTTTTACTAATAGTAATATTATTTTACCGTTTGAATACAAGTTTAAAAAGTAAACATCAAATAGGACTTTTAAGTTGTTTGTATATTTTCGTCTTTTATAGAAGACACTAATCTTTTTAATTTTACCAATTATATATATTCCATTTCGACTTGTTGGTTAATTAGAATGTTTCAAAAGTTGAGATCTCTTTTATCCCTACATTTTCAACTCTCCAAAAAGTACTATTTTGCAAATTGATTTTGAATTAAGTGTTTTCTTTTGTTATATTACATTAAAAAAAAAAAAGATAATTATTATATTACATAAAGCTATTAACATCTAACATTCTCAATATCATGTCATGATTTTTTGAAATATATGTTACTCTCTTCATCTTAAAATAAATGTTCATTTCGTTGATGCCAAAAGTTCTAAAAATTGTTACTTAATATTCTACCAATCAAATACCAACTCTACTGACGAAACTTTCTTTTTGATGAAATTAAATATAATATAAAATGAAAACATAGATATTTATTTTGGAAAAAAAAATATCAATGTACTTTTTTTACAAAGTACTTTATATAAAGGAATTATCAATTAATTCTACCGAATAACTAAAACTCGAAGTATCACATGAAAGAAACCAAGACATGAATTGTTTCTTTTAAAATATGAGTAGATGAAACATTTAATCTCCTTTCACATTTACCTTGGTAACACAACTTTTGTATTGCCGTTCTAAAAAAAACACAACTTTTGTATTATTTTCATCACATCCTCACGTGACTTAATAAGTTTATAACAAAAGTTAAAAACACAACTTTTGTAACATCTGATTAAATTTTTAATCTACTCTCTCTCTCTCTCCCGTACAAAACTTATCCATCTCCTTCACAAAAGTTTTTCTCCTTTGTATTATATGGGCCTTTTTCGTTAACCATATCACCGAAATCTGATCTCCTCTTTTGGGTTATAACATTGTCGTTTTCGGCCGCTGATACGGTTTCTAAGCAGATTATGGGACCAAGTCAGAAGAAACCATACCCACTATCTCCATGTTATTCACATGTATGCTGAGAAGAATTTAACCACCATCTCTTAGCTCTTTCATGCACGTCAACTTATATCCATGCATTATTCTAGGATCCACTTTCCCATGTTTACTTCCATGTATTCAATTTCCAATAGTGTTTAGCATAGCATGACTTGTTTTTCTTTCCTATATATATGTAACCATTGCATCGAGTAAAAGAAGAAGAAAAAGAAAGTTGTTTCAAGTCTTAGTTTCCTCTCTATAATTCTTGGAGTCTTGCCCGCTCTAAGGGCCTTATCCTTCCGCTTCTTAATCTAGTTCTTGGGAGACTTACCATCTCGAATCGGTATATAACAATGGTGCTTTCATTGCTTGCTCAAATGCCTCCACCATCCACACCATCTACACCACCAACCATCGAAGAATCTTTGGCTAAATTAGGTGATAGCATAGACAAGCTCGAACTCGTTACGAAACGTCTCGTTGCGAAACGTCTTGCTGCCTGTGTCGCTATTATACACTCGAATTTCAACGGCGAAGATGGTAGGCTGCCGGAAACCATGGTTGTGTTTAGATCCGTAGACCATGTTTGTGTTTAGATTCAATTATGTTGCTGCTGTGCTGGCTATTCAGCCGAGACTAACCACGCCACTTAGTTCGTATGTTGCTCTCTTTGTCGCCATAACAACCGGACACATCAGGTGTTGATGCACAAAACCCCCTGTAACCATCTAAGCATGCTTGTGAAGATGGGTGGAATGGTGTCTTTCTGCACCGCCAGGTATAACGATTCACCATTTATTTATACCATCACACCGCCTCATTGCTCACACGGTCATAGAAAAAAATATTTATACATAAAGTTTTGCCACCGAGTAATTATTAGGAGCTTTTGAGCTTCCATGTAAATCAGTTTGGAAGATTGGAAGCCATTGCATAATGAATGCAGAATGAATCGCATTTAAGTGTCGAATACCTTGAATAGCACTTCTCCACCGGTGTAAGCTTTTAATGGATTTAATGGGGTAGGCAGCAGGGTTTTGTACATATGGCTATGTGGGTAATACAAAGCATTGAAAGATACAACCCCAATAAATTTAGGGGCTCAATCTTTTATTATTATAGATAGATTATAGATACTATTACTTTTAGATCAAATCGAAGACCTAGACTTGACTATAAAAAATAAGTCGACTGTCATATAAAATATAAACGCTTTATGAACCGCTAGTTATTTCAAAAAAAGTGAAATCACATATACAGCTAGAAGTAGTAAGACGGATGGACTTATCAGGATTTTATAACATCTCAGAACAAATTAGAGTCTACTATATGGTCACTTTATACGACGGGTCAAACGAGTTGGCAAAGTACTGGGTTGGGTTGAGTCGAGTGGTATTAAAGTGGTGCACTCTCTCTCCGATCACCGTCCATCATATTCCGGCAACTCACCGCCGAACATATTCCGACCATCATTTCGTTTCATATTTCACCAGTCACCACCTTCAAAAATCATTTTGAAAAATATAAGTATAAATGGTGTTACGTAGAAGACAAGCAACATCTTCTTCTACATCATTCAACGAGGAGATGACGTCATCATCATCGTCATCACTTGTTGCTCAAGCGATCAAAGCGTCTGCTGTTCATCGTGATTCATCAGTTTCGTCTGCTTATGTTGCTAGTCCTGCTTCAAAGACGTCATCATTCAATGATCATCGATCATCATCTAAGGTTTAATCATTTCTTTTAAACTTATTACTAATGATGACGTATAATAGGTATACCAAGCCTCCGGGCTTAGACCACACTATCACTTGGGCTTCTGGGCCCAACTTAGCAGTCATGGGCCGAAACTAAACCCAATCCTGCATTGGTCACGGCCCGGACACAGCAAAACAGACGCGGACCTAACTATAGGATACTTCCGTCCACGGAAAGCACACGCGTCCGTACACACGGTTATTACGGGACCTTGCCCGACAAGGGACCCACTCTGGCCACTACGAAATACTAAGAAACCCTAATACTAGACCCCTATAAATAGGGACCTAATACACAATGAACAGTACGATTTTCTCACTCTATACTCTCATACTTTCTCTCTCTACATGTTTACTTACTTTCACGCCGAGGTCTAAACCGTGGGGTCCTTACGGTCCTACGTTAAGGCTTAACGTTTTTCTCTGATTTGTTAGAAAAGCGTTCACTTCTCTTGCTCTAATACAAAACCCAACGCTCAAATCATCTGGAAGCCCAATCCAATACAGGATTTGAGCCCAGGTCTATACCCGACACTTATTTTGTATTAACAAGTGGCGCCATCCGTGGGACCCGAACGCAACCACGTTTTCTAAAAAACTCACCATGAGCACTCATGAACAACAAACCTCAACAATTCCCACATCCGTTGTGCGGAACACTGGGGGAAAAAGTGGTCCACAAAATCTCGAGGAACCTGCGTCCAATGAAGCTCTAAGAGAATTGTGCGACAAGAACTACCACCAACTTTTGCCGCTTATTGCTGAAAAAATGCAAAAAGAAAAGGAGCAGCAAGATAAGCTCAAAGCGGTAAAGGCACACCTACTTTACGGCAATGAATCTGGGAGAAATCCAAGAAACCATGAAGAGTCCCATTACTCCGAATCCAAAACGCCAACTGCCCGGACAGAGCCGAGAAGAAGGCATGGGCGCAAGCACTCCCGAAGCCCGTCACCAGTGTCTTCAGAAGACTCAAACAAAACCGACCTCCTTCACCTAGGCTCCGGCCGCGGAAGGAGGGAGGTGTGTTCAATAGGCTGGGAAGAAAAGAACCAGGCGCGTATACACGCTCTGATAGTCACCACCAGAGTTCCCAAGCAAAGGGAACCGAGGTACCGGCAAGAAAGCATCATCATGAGGGCACATCGTCCCGAAGAACCAGCGGATATTCAGAGAGCGAAGACAGCGAAGGGGGTCACTGAAAGTCCAAATAAAAAAGGCATAGGTAAGATACCTACGAAGATGATCTCTCCCAGCCTTGGACGTGTGAAGAAAGAAATCCTTACACACGACCCCGGATCCCGACATTTTGACTTCCCAATGACAAGGATGCCTAGCCATGTCAAGAACTTAATGACGGAGTGGGGATCCGAAAAGAGACCATATAAAGCTATTTCATCCGCTACAGAAGACATAGATATGGGCAAGGCCAACATGGAGTCCACACGTTCAACTCGACGCTAACTGGAATGCTAGAGTCTGGTTCGTCAAAACCCCAACAGACTCCATTAGACGAGCTATGAAGATCTGAGGGCATCATTTGGGAAAATTATCGCCAGCAAAACAAACACATTAATGATCCAATGGAGATACATCACATCAAGCAAAGGACGAAGAGTCCCTACGGGAGGATTTCATGGAGAGATACAAAAAGAAGGAGTCCTGGACGTGAAGTTAGCGCCGGAATGCAATGAAGATCTCCGTATTACATGCATGGGATAACCCACGCCTGAGTTGATCAAGAGCGTTTATTCATCAAGAAAAAATCCCTAGGAGGTCAATGACGAAATTACAGGGTAACTACATCGTTACTACAAGGGGAAGTTGCCGCATATCAGTCATTGCCTGGAGAAAGCCAACCCAACCAGAGGAAAGCACAGAGAGGAATGGGAAGACTAACCGAGATTCAAAAAGGGTTTCAAAAACAAGCAACAAGTCAGAACCGTAAACCAGACAGGTTTTCACTCCTTACTAAAGACCGCCGAAAGAAATTTTCCGCTTAAGAAATCAGGAAAATTCAAGCCTCCAACCACCACCAATGGTAACCCCTGCAGAAAAAAGGGATTCCAAACAGAATACGTGAATTCCTATGCGTATCACGGCCATAGTAAACGGACAAATACATGCAGTTAAGAAAGCAGATAGATGAAATGATCAAGGCAGGTAAATTGTCACAATTCATCAAAGAACTAAAACAGAACGACAAGCCAAAGGCACCCAAGAAGGGGGAAACGGCCGGAAAGGAAAGACCACTAGCCATCCTGATGGTCCAACCATGGGAGAGAGTAGCCAAGCAAAAGGTTACCCAGAGTTTCTCTCCGGAGACAACAATCTCTTTCCCACCTCTGGGAGATGAGGACGGAACGAAAGGACCAATGATCATTGAGGCTGAGATAGGAGGGCACTTCGTGCACTCGTAATATACGGACATAGACATATCCTCCAGAGATCCTAATACGAACACTGTTTTCATCAGGCTTCCGGCCTGAAATTAAGAAGCCAGATTGTGCCGCCCACACACATACCTAACGAATTCAGTGGGGGAAACCCTTTGGGCACGCTGGGCCAGATAAACCTTGCTAGTGAAATTAGGTGACGAAGGCATTCCACTCAGCCTGGATGAACTTCATGGTTGTCAGGGTCTCACCAGTCTCAACACAAGAAATAATAGGCAGATCGGGTAATAATAAAATCCGTGTCATTCCACCACACGATACATGAAAATGTTAAAATTCCCCAGTTGAAGGAGGTATTGTAAAATTACAAAGCAGCAGATATCCTAAGGAATGTGCAATGATCTCCGGACCTAAGCACTCACGGTCCCCCGAAGTTGGACAAAATAATTAAGAATAAAAGATAAGAGTGTCCATTTCATCCGGAATACCTTGAGCAAACAATAGCCCATAGGGTTTCTACCCTAAAGAAAAAGTGGACGCAAGGAACTATGTCCTCTGCTAGACAAAATTAGACGTTTTCCCCGTTTTGGAAACCATCAGACATGACAGGCGTTCCACGACACACAGCTGAGCACCGTCTAAATGTCCGTGAAGGGTGCACACCTATCAGACAAAAGAAGAGGGGGCGAAGCACCGGAAAGGAACAAAGCAATCAGGAAGAAGAAGAAAAGAAGTTTTAGATGCACCGGAATAAAAAGAATTCCATAATCACAACTGGCTACTAAACCTCAGTCATGGTCAAGACGCACGATGGAAGTTGGCGAATGTTTGTAGATTTTCAAAAGATCTAAAACAAAGCATGTCCCAGTGAATGTTACCCACTGTCGGAGATATATTTGAAAGTAGAATCTCTCTGCGGATACCTCTATCAAATGTTTTTCCTGGACGCATACAAGGGGTATCACCAAATAAAAAATGGTAAGAGATGAGGAAAAAACGCATTTAATCACAAATCAAGGATATTTTGTTAATTTCAAAGAAGTCGTTTAGGCCTAAAAAAAATGCAGAGCGACCTATCACGTTTTGGTAGATAAGGCCATTCCAAGCATATCGGGGCGCAAACCTGGAGGTAAATGACCGATGAACTTGGTCATAAAAATCTGTACAGAAGAAGAAATTATCAGCGACATAGCAGAAACATTCAAAACTCTCCGGCAAATAAACATGAAGCTGAATCCAAAAAAATGCTCCTTCGATGCATGGATGGGATGTTCTTGGCTACAAAAATGAATGCGACGACTCAAAGTATGTCCGGACAAAGCCGACTCGGTCCTTAGCTTGCCATCTCCGAGATGCCTAAGGATCGTGGTAAAAGCTGAATGGGAAACTAGCAAGTTAAACATGTTTTTTGTCAAAGTCAGCTGAAAAATCACTGCCTTTCTTCAAAAAACCTTGAAAAAATGCACAAAAAAGAGTGACTTCCAATGGACTCAGGAGGCCGATGAAGCAGCCCTCAAACAAATGAACAAGCTCATCGCAGAAGCGCCAATGCTAACCGCACATAGGGAAAAGGAGGATTAAATAATAATATTAAGCCGCGGCCAAGGAACCATCAGTACAAAAGTCTTAATGACAGAAAGGGAAGGCAAACAAATACCGAGTAAACTTTTTGGATCCGCGCCCTATGAGGTGCCCTATATCAACCTACAACCTCATGGTAAAAATTGTGTTAGCTATGCTATCCAATGCAAGCAAGCGGGCTGAAAAGATGACTCCAAGCACAACGCAATCAGTTGTAATCGACGGATCACCGATAAGCCACTAATGTCAAACTCAGAAATCAAAGTGGGAGATCTAAAGTGGAAGTTTGAAACTAAAGATATGACAACCAATTACTGGCATAGATCATCAATCAAAGGACAAATACTAGCGGATTTTATTGCGTGAAACGAACCGGATAGGTAAGAATCCACCAGATGAACCCATGACGAAACCTAGGTAGGGAAATACCGGAACCTTGGACCCTTTTTACAGACGATCATCTTGTATAATGGTTTCAAATCAAAGCCGGACTAATACAACCAACCCCGAATGGTTGAGTTCACATAGAACGCCATAGGTTTAGGTTTTGAGGCCCACAACCATGAAGCTGGGTATGAAGCGTTAATAGCCGGTCTCCGGATCACAGAACAAATGGACGTAAAGAACCTGCAAGCACATGTTAACTCAAGACTTTAGCCAATCAATTTTAAATAGGCTCTTATGTCTCCAAAGAATCATGCATGATCCAATATTTTGGAACAAAGTAAAAACGCTCTGCAAAGAAGCTTACAGGGAAATTTTCCATCAAGCAAGTACCGACGGAGCGAAAACAAGAACGCCGATGCCCAAAAGCAAGATTCCATCCACCATCTTCGCACATTCAACAAACAAGGTACTTATGGAAGAACTGGAAGGAGAAGATCCAAAAACGAAAAGGAAATCCCTCGCCGTAAGTTAGAAGATGAAGGCAGCACAATGGATGACACCTATATGCGATTACCATTTACAAAGGAAATCCTTCCGGCAAATAAAAGAAAGCCCAGGGCGGTACGTACGCATAGTCAGCCATGTATCACGCAAGATCAATGTGAACTTTGTACAAGAAAAATCTTTTCTAGGTGACCATGCACCGGTGTGTCCGGACCGCTCCAAGCAAACTAACGTCCTTGGAAAAAAAGAAAATACTGAAGGGTCGTGCAGCATGCATTCCCGGTCCTAGATCTGTGGTTGTCCAAAGCAAGTCCGACATGATATTACTCGGTCAAACAATGTCACATTACGCACGAAAGTTAGATAAGGGAATACAATGATTGTCAAGTCCAATCGCCCCGACCCAAGAAACCCGTCAACAAAATTTAACTGTCGTATCACATAGCCGGAACCTTTCCAGAAGGCCCGGGCAAAGTCAAATTCTTGATTGTAGCTGTTGACTATTTCACCAAATGGATCGAAGCCAAGCCCGTCACAACTATCACAGGCAATCAAGTAAAAAGTATTTGTGTGGGACAACATTTCTGCAATGTGGTCCTACCAGTGGAAATTGTATCAGACAATGGGAGAAATAGTCCGCGGCAACCATAACAAAGACTGATTTGAAAACTATGTAAGCCGTCAATGCTTTGCTTCCGTGAAGCACCCACAAACAAACGGCTTGGTTGAAAGAGCAAACAGAAGTTTGGGGGAAGGAATAAAAGCTAGATTGGATGAAAGAAGCAAAGACTGGATAGAAGAACTCGCACACGTCCTATGGTCCCACCGCACAATGATCAAATCAAGTAATGGGGAAATACCATTTTCACTAACATACGACACGGAAGCTGTCATCCCAGCGGAAATAGGCATGCCAATGCTCCAGACTATGGAAGTAGACCCGAAAAAGAACAATGAAAAGCCTATGGAAATAAAACTGGACACCACATATAGTAAAAAAAAAGGGAACACGCAGCAATTCAAGAAGCAAAAAGCAAAACTAAAATGGAAAAGTATTACAACTCCAGGGTCTGCGGCACAAGTTTCAAGCCAGGTGACATGGTCTACCGCAACAACGACGCAAGTCACGCCAGGGATGGAGGCAAACTTGGACCCAAATGGGAAGGACCGTACTAAGTTTGCAGATCGCTTGAAAAAGAAGCGATACAAACTTAAAGATTGCAAAGGAAAACTGAACTCCGCGGACATGGAAAATTGTAATCTTTAAATTGTTTAGTATACTGAAATGTAAGAACCCGCCCGGCACATATGATGCTCCGGAGGGCAATATCTCAATTTATCTTTATCTTGTAATGTATTAAATTTTAATGAAAAGTGGGGATTAGCTACCCTCACGAGTTTTAAATCCAAATTTTTTTTACTTTGCAAAGTTATATTAATTTTGTTAAGACGCGCACGCAAGGAGCCACGCCCCTCAAATATATATCCCGTATAATAACGGTATGAGCAACCTCAAAATTAGCTCATTTGCATAAGAGGTATTTGCAAACCCCTGCACCAAACGGAGAAAAACCCAACAAATATTCACGTAGACTAACTATTACGAACTTGTAACCAGAACACCAGTATAAAATAAAAGAATAGCAAAATAAATAGAATAAGTTTAAACTAGCATTCAAATTACAAAGAGAAGCCGCAAAAATGCCACACAACGGCCGCGGTATACAAAACATCATAAAAGTTTTACACAAAAACCTGCCATAATAGACCACATGTAAGATGCGGCCACGACACCAACCTAAAAGCGACAAGCTTTAAAACTTAGGATGGAAACTAACGCTCCCTAGGCGCCTCTGTCCGTATCCTCCTCATCAAAGTCCCCGACGGAGAGAGGAGCCGCAGAAAGTACTAGTTTCACCCACCCAAGTCCTGAGAAGACAGGGGTAAGAAACTAACAACCATCAACAGCTGGATGAATAGCATCAACATGCTTCTCGCTCCTTCAGCACGAGAATGAACATTCAAGCAAAGCGAAGGACAAAGAAGTCTCCCCCAACGATGGCCTTATTATCAACAGAAATGATGGATGGGACGGAAAGCTTTCACAAGACACGTTGCATAGACAGCATCCGTAGGGTCGCTAATGGGTCCGACCAGTATGAAAGCAATCTAGGAACCTCAACCATCCCGGCAGCATCCATATTGGTACTTCAAAAATTTTACCAGAGTGAAGTCCCGTCCTCTAAGAGCCTCCAACAACGCATCAAAATAGGCAGGTCCTCCTAGGCAGCCGTCATCCGGTTATAAGCCTCGACGCGAGAAAGCTGGGTACCCTACGCAACCCATGCTCATACCCAGCCTCCAAGCCCTCCTGCATACCGAAATCCATGGCACGACCCAAGGCGTGACCCAGAATGCCTTGATACTCAGGAGATTTCAAACATTTTAGCACAGCAAGCTGAATCCCGTGCCCAGAAACCATCAATCTCCCTTCCAGTTCAATGTGGGTCAGTAGGCGGGATAAAAATTCCCCTCCAGAACGGCCGGACACATCCATAACATGTGCTTCAAGCTCGGCTACATGGTTATAAAGCACCTGGGCCTGCTCTTCCTGCTGAGCTTCAGCCTTCTCTTTAAAGTCCTGAAAGGCGGTGTGAAGGGTAGAAACCTGCGAAAATAAGAAGTTACAAAAGGTAAAAAAAATGCGGAATAAAAGACATACCTCAGAGGTAAGCATATCCCTCTCAGAGGTCAATGGAGGTAATCAAGCTCCCGGCTTCAGCACAGGCGGCCTGGGAATCATCAAGCGCATACTTAAGATAAGTGGCACGCGATAAAATCAAGTAAGGAGATGTCAGTGTCCTTCTATGTAATAGTACTTTTTAGCGCTGACACCTCCCCGATCAAGGCAGACACCTGATCACGAAGACGGACAACCTCCGCAGTCTCCGCCTTCTTCGCCTCCTCCGCCAATAAAGATCTCAGTTCTGAAATCCTCCAAGTCTTTCCTCCTTAAGCAACCTACCACGACATCAACTTCCTTTGACCTTCTCCTAAACTTCTCCTTAACTTCAGACTCATGCTCGACCGGGACCTTACCTTCGACTCAAGACAAATCTGTCGCGCCGGCCCCCAACATTAAACCTATGGTATACAATTGTTCATAATCCATACTTCGGAGGGTTATAGAAAAAGCCAGGGGGGCAACGCGGTCAACCAATGTGCGGCAGGAAAAACCGTCATCCAACAGCGAGTCGTTGGTAATGTTCCATCGAGGAACATACCAACGTTTTGCCTCGGTATAAATCATGCCGGTAACTCATAAAATGGGGGGAGTCATCCGATTCTCCTTCTGATTTCTCTCGCATGGAGAAATCCTGCTATATCCAATGTAGGCATAACTCCTACATTCTCCCGGGCGGAAGTTACAGTAGCAGCAGCAGTATACACCGGGACATCCGCGGTACGGGCACTGTCAAATAAAAAAAATGTTAAGGAAAGCACATAGAAGTGCAGTCAAACAAAAGGTAAACATGTAAATACCTCTGAACGACAACATGGGCCTGGATATCAGCCTGAAAAGAAGGCCTCAACACAAGGGGACTTGTCGGCATAAGTTGCCTCAGCCCAGCAAGAGGTTTCCCACGAGTACCGGAGCAAAGGCTGGGTTTTGATCCTTCCTCAGCTTGCTTGGCAGGAGGGTATCAACTCTAACTTCACCAACCTTTTCCTCTTGGAACTTCCCATGTACTGTGTCGTGCAACTTCATCTGGCTCCGTCAAATCTAAATAGGTGTCCTCCGGAACAACATTCTCTGGCTCCACCTCAGCCGGAGCAGACACCTCAGGAGCAGCAGCAGAACTACTGCCACCTGCAGCAGGAGTAACCAAGGACATGAAACAATGACTCGTACTCTCCAGTAGCTTCACCTGATCATCTTTTTTCTGAACTTCCACCGCTTGGACCTTCCGGGGGTCGGCAGTCTTGATAAAGTCAAGCAAACCCATTTCTACAAAACAAACACCAAAAGATTAGACCTCATAAATAAAATAAAATAAAAATCCCACCGAAGGAAGTAGCACCCACCCGTTCCGTCAGGCCTCTCAAAGGCCGAATAAGTATTTCCATCAAACGGATAATATGGGCTCAAACCCCACAAAGACACAAAAAGCACTCCAGATAACGGCGAAAAGGGACTTTTGTTGTTCTCCAGGAGCCTAAAGTCTGCTCCTAGGCGAGCGGTAAGATTCGGGAGCGAGATCTTCAGTGCGAGAGGGTATTCCGAGGAAAAAAAAGGAAAATTTTATTTTAAAATTTTTTTGAGGGAAAAAAAGAACGGGACGTTTAGCGGAACGCGAGGTTTGAGGAAACTTAAAGTTTTATTCATAAAAAAACAGATCGATGACTCAAACAGCGCGAGAGGGTATTCCGAAGGAAAAAAAGGAAAGTTTTATTTTTAAAAAAAATTCAGAAAAAAAAAGGGAAAAAAATGGTAAAAAAAGAAAGAAGTAACTGTTAAAAAAACAAAAAAAACAAAAAAAAAAAACCTTTCATTAATGTGGGGGTGGGGCCGGGTCAAAAAAATTTAATGTTACCCGTTTTTGGGCGGGTCGGGGCGTCTGCCTTTTGTATAATATATATAATTTCGGTCATGCTTGCGACTTTCAAGTCAAAATAGGGAGAAAATTCCCCGCGACAGATTAACTAAAGGAATGTATGGTATTTCCTTGTTAGGTGAGAGAGGTAGTGAGATGAATATTTGATGTGTGTATTAAGAGGGTGCTTGGTTTAAGGGAAAGAGAAAATGAAAGGTTAAAGAATAATATGTATTATATTTGTCTTTGATTGTGCTTGGTTCTATTAAATGCATAAATATTTCGTAGTGTAAGACATAAATAGCAATTGATCAACTGAGACTATTTTTTATTTTAGGTGAGATTATAAATATTTACTCTTTATAGTAAAGATTTACCATAATATTATGGAAAAATGATTTTTGTTGACGAAAAGTATTCTTTAAAATCATTTTTCGTCAACAAAAATCATTCTTCGTCAAATATAAGATGTGTTTATATATAAAAGTCCATATTTGATACATATTTAATTTAATATTATTTATACTATTTTATAAAACATTTAGTTAATTTCTAAAAATATATTTAAGTTAAAAACATTTCCTCTTTAAAAAAGTTCATACATACAACCAACATTAAAAGCTTTTTTTTAAAAACGGGCCATTTAATTGTCTTTACGTAGTCCATTTCTTAACTGCCAATTTTATAACCGTCCACTTCAACAGCCCATTAGACTATATACTAATTATCGTGACACTAGATGATGACGTATAATAGGTATATCAAGCCTCCGGGTTTAGACCACACTATCACTTGGGCCCAACTTAGCAGTCATGGGCCGAAACTAAACCCAATCATGCATTGGTCACGGCCCGGACACAGCAAAACGGACGCGGACCTAACTATAGGATACTTTCGTTCACGAAAAGCACACGCGTCCGTACACACGGTTATTACGGGACCTTGCCCGATAAGGGACCCACTCTGGCCACTACGAAATACTAGGAAACCCTAATACTAGACCCCTATAAATAGGGACCTAATACACAATGAACAATATGATTTTCTCACTCTATACTCTCATACTTTCTCTCTCTACATGTTTACTTACTTTCACGCTGGAGTCTAACCGTGGGGTCCGTCCCCACGGTAAGACTAACGGTCTTAATCTGATTGTGCAGGAAATCGTCACTTCTCTTGCTCTAATACAAAACCCAACGCTCAAATCATCTGGAAGACCAACCCAACACAGGATTTGAGCCCAGGTTTATACCCGACACTTATTTTGTATTAACAAGTGGCGCCATCCGTGGGACCTGAACGCAACCACGTTTTCTAAAAATCTCACCATGAGCACTCATGAACAACAAACCTTAACAATTCCCACATCCGTTGTGCGGAACACCGGGGGAAAAAGTGGTCCACAAAATCTCGAGGAACCTGCGTCCAATGAAGCTCTAAGAGAATTATGCGACAAGAACTACCACCAACTTTTGCCGCTTATTGCTGAAAAAATGCAAAAAGAAAAGGAGCAGCAAGATAAGCTCAAAGCGGAAAGGCACGCCTACTTTACGGCAATGAATCTAGGAGAAATCCAAGAAACCATGAAGAGTCTCATTACTCCAAATCCAAAACGCCAACTTCCCGGACAGATCCGAGAAGAAGGCATGGGCGCAAGCACTCCCGAAGCCCGTCACCAGTCGCCAGTGTCTTCAGAAGACTCAAACAAAACCGATCTCCTTCACCTAGACTCCGGCCGTGGAAGGAGAGAGGTGTGTTCAATAGGCTGGGAAGAAAAGAACCAGGCGCGTATACACGCTCTGATAGTCACCGCCAGAGTTCCCAAGCAAAGGGAACCGAGGTACCGGCAAGAAAGCATCATCATGAGGGCACATCGTCCCGAAGAACCAGCGGATATTCGGAGAGCGAAGACAGCGAAGGGGGTCACTGGAAGTCCAAATCAAAAAGGCATAGGTCAGATACCTGCGAAGATGATCTTTCCCATCCGACATTTTGACTTCCCAAGGACAAGGATGCCTAGCCATGTCAAGACTTATGGCGGAAGTGGGGATCCGGAAGACCATATAAATCTATTTCAGTCCGCTGCAAAGACAGAGAGATGGGCAATGCCAACGTGGTGCCACATGTTCAACTCGACGCTAACTGGGAATGCTAAAGTCTGGTTCGACAAACTCCCAAAAGAATCCATTGACAGCTATGAAGATCTGAAGGCAGCATTTAAGGAAAATTATCGACAGCAAACAAAACACATTAAGGATCCAGTGGAGATACATCACATCAAGCAAATGAACGGAGAGTCCACGAAGGATTTCATGAAGAAATACAAAAAAGAAGTCTTGGACGTGGAAGGAGCGCCAGAATGCATGAAGATCTCCGGATTCATGCATGGGATAACCCACCCTGAGTTGATCAAACGTTTATACGAAAAAATCCCAAGGTCAATGGACGAAATGTACAGGGTAACTACGTCTTTTCTACAAGGGGAAGTTGCCGCATTCAGTCATGGCCGGAAGAAAGCACCCACGCCATGGAAGCAACCAGAAGGGGGAAACAAAGCGAGTTTTAAAAAGGGTTTCAAAAACAAGCACAGGTCAGACCGGAAACCAGACAAGTTTTCACTCCTTACAAAGACCCCGAAAGAAATTTTTGCTTTAGAAAAAGGAAAATCTAAGGCTCCACCACCAATGGTAACCCCTACGGAAAAAAGGGATCCAAACAAATACTGTGAGTTCCATGCAGATACGGGCCACAGTACGGACGAATGCATGCAGTTGAGGAAGCAGATAGATGAAATGATCAAGGTAGGTAAATTGTCATAATTCATCAAAGAACTAAAACAGAACGACAAGCCAAAGGCACCCAAGAAGGGGAAAATGGCCGGAAAGAAAAGATCACTAGCCATCCTGATGGTCCAACCATGGGAAAGAGTAGCCAAGCAAAAGGTTACCCAGAGTTTCTCTTCGGAGACAACAATATCTTTCCCACCTCTGGGAGACGAGGATGGAACGGAAGGACCAATGATCATTGAGGCTGAGATAGGAGGGCACTTCGTGCACCGAATGTACGTGGATGGAGGAGCATCCTCAGAGATCCTATATGAACACTGTTTCGTCAGGCTCCGGCCTGAAATAAGAAGCCAGATGGTTCCGCCTACCACATACCTAACCGGATTCAGTGGGGAAACCATTTGGCCGCTGGGCCAGATATCCCTACTAGTGAAAATAGGTGATGAAGAGCATTCCACTTTCGCATGGATGAACTTCATGGTTGTTAGGTCACCATCCCAACATAATGGAATAATAGGCAGGCCGGGTATAAGGAAAATCCATGCCATACCATCCACGGCACATGGAATGTTAAAGTTCCCAGTTGAAGGAGGAACTGTAACATTACAAAGAAGCAAGATCATCCCAATGGAATGTGCAATGATCTCCGGACCTAGCACACGGCCCTCCGAAGCTGGCAAAACATTGGAAGAAAATATAAGAGTGTCCATTCATCCGGAATACCCTGAGCAAACAATAGCCATAGGGTCTACCCTAACAGAAAAAGGACGCAAGGAACTATGTACTCTGCTTGGACAAAACTTAGACGTTTTTTCCTGGAAACCAGCAGACATGACGGGCGTTCCACGACACACAGCGGTGCACCGTCTAAATGTCCGTGAAAGGTGCTCACCTATCAGACAAAAGAAGAGGGGGCAAGCATCAGAAAGGAACAAAGCAATCTAGGAAGAAGTAGAAAATTTGGTAGATGCCGGAATAATGAAAGAAGTCCACTATCACAACTGGCTATCTAACCCAGTCATGGTCAAGAAACACGATGGAAGTTGGCGAATGTCTGTAGATTTCAAAGATCTAAACATAGCATGTCCTCAGGATGGTTACCCACCACCGGAGATAGATTGGAAAGTAGAATCTCTCTGTGGATACCCCTTCAAATGTTTCCTGAATGCATACAAGGGGTATCACCAAATAAAAATGGCAAAGGATGATGAGGAAAAAATGGCATTTATCACAAATCAAGGGATATTTTGTTATTTAAAGATGTCGTTTGGCCTAAAAAATGCCGGAGCGACCTATCAGCGTTTGGTAGACAAGGCATTCCAAAGGCAGATCGGGCGCAACCTGGAGGTATATGTCGACGACTTGGTCATAAAAAGCCGTACGGAAGAAGAAATTATCCGCGACATAGCAGAAACATTCAAAACTCTCCGGCAAATAAACATGAAGCTGAATCCAAAAAAATGCTCCTTCGGAATGCAAGAGGGGATGTTCTTGGGCTACAAAGTGAATACTGACGGACTCAAAGTATGTCCGGACAAGGCCGACGCGGTCCTTAGCTTGCCATCTCCGAGATGCCTCAAGGACGTGCAAAAGCTGAATGGGAAACTAGCAAGTTTAAACAGGTTTTTGTCAAAGTCAGCCGAAAAATCACTGCCTTTCTTCAAAACCTTGAAAAAGTGCACAAAAAAGAGTGACTTCCAATGGACTCAGGAGGCCGAAGCAGCCTTCAAACAAATGAAGAAGCTCATCGCAGAACTCCCAATGCTAACCGCACCTAAGGAAAAGGAGGAGTTAATAATATATTTAGCCGCGGCCAAGGAAGCCATCAGTGCAGTGTTAATGACAGAAAGGGAAGGCAAACAAATACCAGTATACTTTGTGAGCCGCGCCCTACGAGGGCCGGAGATCAACTACAACCCCATGGAAAAATTGGTGTTAGCTTTGCTCAGTGCAAGCAGGCGGCTGAAAAGATACTTCCAAGCACACGCAATCGTTGTAATCACGGATCAGCCGATAAAGCAACTATTGTCAAACTCAGAAATCAGTGGGAGGATGCTAAAGTGGAAGTTTGAACTAGAAGGATATGACATCCAATACAGGCCGAGGGCATCAATCAAAGGACAAATACTAGCGGATTTTATTGTGGAACGGCCGGAGGAAGAATCCCCGGATGAACCCATGACGGAACCGGAGGAAATACCGGAACCTTGGACTCTTTTTACAGACGGATCATCTTGTATAGATGGTTCCGGAGCCGGACTAATACTAACCAACCCAGAAGGGGTTGAGTTCACATATGCCATGAGGTTCACGTTTGAAGCCACAAACAATGAAGCTGAGTATGAAGCGTTAATAGCCGGTCTCCGGATCGCAGAACAAATGGGCGTAAAGAACCTGCAAGCACATGTAGACTCAAGACTTGTAGCCAATCAAGTTAATGGCTCCTACGTCGCTAAAGAATCAGGCATGATCCAATATTTGAACAAAGTAAAAACGCTCACAAGAAGCTTCAGGGAATTTTCCATCAAGCAAGTACCACGGAGCGAAAACAAGAAAGCAGATGCCCTAAGCAAGATTGCATCCACAAGCTTCGCACATCTCAGCAAACAGGTACTTGTGGAAGAACTAAAGGAGAAATCCATAAATGAAAAGGAAATCCTCGCCGTAGTAGAGGAGGAAGGCAACACATGGATGACACCCATATGCGAGTACCTTACAAAGGAAATACTTCCGGCAGATAAAAAGAAAGCCAGGGCGATACGTCGTAAGGCAGTCAGGTACACCATGATTAACATAACTTTGTACAAGAAATCTTTCTTAGGACCATGGCTTCGGTGTGTCGGACCGCTCCAAGAAAACTACGTCCTTAGAGAAATACGTGCAGCATGCATTCCGGTCCTAGATTCGTGGTTGCCAAAGCTATCCGAACATGATATTATTGGCCAACAATGCATATAGACGCACGGAAGTTAATAAGGGAATGCAACAATTGTCAAGTTCATCGTCCTGTCCCAAGAAACCCGCAACAAAATTTAAGTCCCATCACGTCTCCGTGGCCATTTTACAAATGGGGAATCGACATAGCCGGACCTTTCCCGGAAGGCCCGGGCAAAGTCTAATTCTTGATTGTAGCTGTTGACTATTTCACCAAATGGATCGAAGCCAAACCCGTCGCAACTATCACAGGAAATCAAGTTAAAAAGTTCGTATGGGACAACATAGTCTGCAGATTTAGTCTACCAAGGAAAATTGTATCAGACAATGGGAAACAGTTCCGCGACAACCCATTCAAAGACTGGTGTGAAAAGCTATGCATCCGTCAATGCTTTGCTTCCGTGAAGCACCCACAAACAAACGGCTTGGTTGAAAGAGCAAACACAAGTTTGGGGGAAGGAATAAAAGCTAGATTGGATGAAAGAAGCAAAGACTGGATAGAAGAACTTTCACACGTTCTATGGTCCCACCGCATAATGATAAAATCAAGCAATGGGGAAACACCATGTTCACTAAAATACGGCACGGAAGCTGTCATCCCAGCGAAAATAGGCATGACAACGCTCCGGACTATGGAAGTAGACCCGACAAAGAACGATGAAGCCTTGGAAGTAAACTTGGACCTCATAGAGGAAAAAAGGGAACAAGCAGCAATTCAAGAAGCAAAAAGCAAAACTAAAATGGAAAAGTATTACAACTCCAGGGTCCGCGGCACAAGTTTCAGGCCAGGTGACATGGTCTACCGCAGCAACGACGCAAGTCACGCCAGAGATGGAGGCAAACTTGGACCCAAATGGGAAGGACCGTACGAAGTTGCAGAATCACTTGGAAAAGGAGCATACAAACTTAAAGATTGCAAAGGAAACGAACTCCCGCGGACATGGAACATTTGTAATCTTAAAAAGTGTTATGTACACGAAATGTAAGAACCCGCCCGGCACATATGATGATCCGGAGGGCAATATCTCAATTTATCTTTATCTTGTAATGTATTAAATTTTAATGAAAAGTGGGGATTAGCTACCCTCACGAGTTTTAAATCCTAAAATTTTTCTTTTTACTTTGCAAAGTTATATTAATTGTTAAGACGCGCACGCAAGGAGCCACGCTCCGCAAATATATTATCCCGTATAATAAAGGTTGAGCAACCTCAAAATGAGCTCAGGTGCGTAAGAGGTATTGCAAACCCTGCACCGGGAGAATAACCCACAAATATTCACAAGACTATCTATTACGAACGTACACCAGTAATGAATAAAAGATAGCAAAATATATGAACATGTTAAACTAGCATTCATATTACAAAAGAAGCCGCAGAAATAGCCACAGACGGCCGCGGTATACAAAACATAAAAGTTCTACACAAAAACTGTTATGATAGACCACATGCGGTCACGGCACAACCAAAAAGCGGCAGGCTTCAAACTTAGGAATGGAAACTACGCTTCCTAAAGCCTCGTCCGTATCCACCTCATCAAAGTCCTCGACGGAGAGAGGAGCCGCAGAAGTACTAGTTTCACCCACCCAAGTCTGAGAAGACAGGGGGTTAGAAACTATCTCCATCATAAGCTGGCGAAGGGCTGCAACATGCTTCTTCGTTCCTTCAGCACGAGAATGAACATTCAGTAAAGCGAAGGACAAAGAAGTCTCCCCAACGATGGCCTTATCATCAGAATGATGGATGGGGACGAAAAGCTGCTCAAGACACGGTTGCAGGTGAGCAGCTTCCGGGAAGTCAGCCAAGGGTCCGTCCAGGATAAAGCAATCTAGGACCTCATCCATCCCTGCATCTTTTTTGGACTTCAACAAATTTACTAGAAGGAAGTCCACGTCCTCAAGAGCCCTCACCGCATCAAAATAGCTGGTCCTGGCATCCTCTGGGTTATAAGCCTCGACCGCGGAAAGAGGGGTTCCGGCAACCCCATTCTCATACCCAGCCTCCAAGCCCTCCTGCATACCGAAATCCACGGCACGGCCTAAGGCGTGACCCAAAATGCCTTGATACTCAGGAGATTTAAAACATTTTAGCACAGCAAGCTGAATCCCGTACGTCAGAAACCATCTTCTTCCGGCCAAGGTGGTCAGGTAGGTGGGATAAAATTCCCCCTCCAAACGGCCGGAGACATCCATAACATGGGCCTCAAGCTCGGCTACACGGTTATAAAGCACATGGGCCTGCTCTTCCTGCTGAGCTTCCGCCTTCTCTTTAAAATCCTAAAAGGCGGTGTGAATGGTAGAAACCTGCGAAAATAAGAAGTTACAAAAGGTAAAAAAACACAACAACATGCGAATAAAAGGACATTACTCGAGGTAAGGGGGGGGGGGGGGCCTTTTTTATCCTCTCAGAAGTCAAAGGAGGTAATCAAGCTCCTGGCTTCAACACAGGCGGCCTTGGAATCATCAAGCGCAGACTTGAGATAAGTGGCACGAGAATCAAGTAAGGAGATGTGAGTGTCCTTTTGTGCAATAGTACTTTTCAGTACTGACACCTCCCCGGTCAAAGCAGACACTGACACGAAGGCGGAAACCTCCGCGGTCTCCGCCCTCTCCGCCTTCTCCGCTTCCTCCGCCAATAAAGATTTAAGTATGAGAATCTCCAAGTCATTTCTTCTCAATGCAAACTACCACGAGGCATTCATACTTGGCCTTTGAGCTTCTTTCAAGCTCAAGCTCATGCTTGGAACGGTGACCTTACCCCGACTCAAGGAACATATATGCCGCGCCGCCCCCACTTTGGCACTCGTATACAATTGTTCATAATCCATATTCGGAGGTAGAGAAAATGCCAGGGGGCAACGCGGTTCAACCTATGTTGAGGGCAGGGAAAAAAACCTGTCATCCAATAGCGAAGTCGTTGGTAATGTTCCATCGAGGAACATACCAACGTTTTGCCTCGGCAGAATTCAGGGCGGGCAACTCATAAAAGGAGTCATCCGAGCCTTTTGATGACTCGAGAACTGGAAGACCCTGTCGTACATTTCGATGTAAGCGTAACGCCCACATTCTCCCAGGCGGAAGTTACAGTAGCAGCAGCAGTATACACCGAGACATCCGTGATCCGGGCACTGTCAAATAAAAAAAATACGTTAAGGAAATCACATAGAAGTGTAGTCAAACAATAGGTAAACATTTAAATACCTCTGAACGACATGGGCCTGGATATCAGCCTGAAAAGAAGGCCTCGACACAAGGGGACTTGTCGGCATAAGTTGCCTCAGCCCAACAAGGGTCTTTGCCACCGAGTTACCATTAGCAAAGCTGGGGTGATTACTTCATCAGAAGCTTGGCCAGGCAAAGGGTATCACTCTTGCTTCCCCAACCTCTTCCTTTTGACTTCCCTGACTGCGTTCGCGACAAACTCAAATCCGGCCCCGTCAAATCTAAATAGGTGTCCTCCGGAACAACATTCTCGGGCTCCACCTCAGCCGGAGCAGACACCTCAGGAGCAGTAGCAAAACTACTACCACCTGCAGCAGGAGTAACCAAGGACATGAAGCAATGACTCGTACTCTCCAGTAGCTTCACCTGATCATCCTTTTTCTGAACTTCCACCGCTTGGACCTTCCGGGGGTCGGCAGTCTTGATAAAGTCAAGCAAACCCATGTCTACAAAACAAACACCAAAGGATTAGACCTCATAAATCATATAAAAAAAACTTTTTCCACCGAAGGAAGTAACACCCACCCGTTCCGTCAGGCCTCTCAAAGGCCGGATAAGTATTTTCATCAAACGGATAATATGGGCTCAAACCCACAAGACACAAAAAGCACTCCGGATAACGGCGGAAAGGAGCCTTGTTGTTTTCTAGGAGCCTAACAGTTTGCTCTTGGCGAGCGGTAAGATGAGGGACCGGATCTTTCTCCAACGCACCCCCCACATACAAGGAGACGAGGATAAGAAACACTTTAGCATCAACCCAAAAAAAATGATCGGACCAATTTTTAATGGAGTCCGAGGATTTCGGGAAGCAAGAAGGAGATGATGGGGAACGTTTTGCAAAGGAAAATAACCCGTCACTATATGTACGGGTATAGAACACACGAAAGACAGTTACCGACGGGGCAAGGTCAAGCACGCGCGTCAAAACCTCAAAATGAGATACGCGGGCAGCACCAAAAGGGGATAATTGAGAAATATGTATGCGGAAATATCAGAGAACAACCATAAAAAATTTCGTGAAGGGAATCCTATAACCACAATAATTAAAAAACCTGGTATAAACACCCACTTTACCCTCAGGGAATTAAGTGATAGTTTTTATCGCCCGGAGCACGAGATGAACTCATCAGGAAATAATAGCATGTCAATATGGAATGCTTAACAGCAAAGTTTGTTAATTTTGAAGAGACGAGCGAAGAAAGATGCTAACCTGAATCTCGAAAAACCGTAGAAGTGAAGAAAACAACGCACGGAGGAAGTTTAAAGAATAAAAGCGTGAAGAAATTGACAATGGCAGAAAGGAGGTTTTTGTGAAAAATAAAACAGTAAAAATGGGGGGGGGGGAGGTATTTATACCCTTGGTGTATTTACTCCTACCAATAGTTTGATGACGCCACGTGTATACCACTTACATAATCAACGGTAGCAACACATCTGGAAAATAGTTAAAAAAACTGTCAAAACCGTCACATCAGCCAGAGGATAAAAGGACAGCAGCGCTCCACATCAGCGAAACGTCACAAACTTGATAAGGAAGCATCACGGCATGATATGGTAACTCAAATAAGCAAACCAGGCCTAAAAGGAACCGGAAGTCTAGCATTGATCACCGCACGCAGGACATGATCCGCATGCAATATCATACTAGACTGGGGGGACTTGATGACGTATAATAGGTATATCAAGCATCCGGGCTTGGACCACATTATCACTTGGGCTCCTGGGCCCAACTTAGCAGTCATGGGCCGAAACTAAACCCAATCCTGCATTGGTCGCGGCCAAGACACAACAAAACGGACGCGGACCTAACTATAGGATACTTCCGTCCATGGAAAACACACGCATCCGTACACACGGTTATTACGGAACCTTGCCCGACAAGGGACCCACTATGGCCACTACGAAATACTAGGAAACCCTAATACTAGACCCCTATAAATATGGACCTAATACACAATGAACAGTACGATTTTCTCACTTTATACTCTCATACTTTCTCTCTCTACATGTTTACTTACTTTCACGCAGGAGTCTAACCGTGGGGTCCGCCCCCCACGGTAAGGCTAACGGGTTTCGTTTGATTGTGCAGGAAATCGTCACTTCTCTTGCTCTAGTACAAAACCCAACGCTCAAATCATCCGGTAGCCCAATCCAATACAGGATTTGAGCCCATGTCTATACCCAACACTTATTTTGTATTAACAAAATGTATAGACAATTTAATGGTAATGTTATCTATTTGTCGCATATCCTTGTTTTAGAACCTCATGCATCAATTTACTCTAGATAATATTGAACAGTGTAATTTACTCTAGATAATAGGAACATGTGTAATTTACTCTAGATAATATTGATGTTCAAACCTAAGCATCAAACAAAAACAAAGATATTGGGTGAGCAGAAAAACCGAAGAAAAACAAAAACCGAATCCGAACCGAACTAATGACCAAACCGAATTTGCTAAAACCGAACCGAAGCGAAGCACTAATTCGGTTCTCGGGTTGGATATGGGTTTGGCAGTCTGAACCGAAAACCGAACCGAACTACAAATTCGGTTTTCGGTTCGGTTGAATTCTAGTTTGGTTCGGTTCGATTTTCGGATTGACCCAAAAAAAATTAACCAATAACCGAACCGATCAACAGCCCTATTGGAAATGATACCAGTTATTCAGTTAATAACCCCAATCAATCCAAACATTATCTTACATTCAAGTATTCAACTGGACAGGTTTGTTATGGGCCAGTTAGCCCAATTCTGTATTATTCTTTACTGAAACAACACTTTGGGTTTCAATTTATAATTTGAGCCCAATGTGAGAATTGTATTATTGTGTACTTTTGTTGTCATGACAAATAGTCTATCAAGAGGATTTTTTTATCTTTGTGACAGAAACTAAGCCTTTAGAGATAGTACTCTAATGAATGCCTAATTTCGAACCTTTCGTTTATGTATCATAAGTTTGGACCACCCCAATAACGACTAAAAGCGATCTCTTTCGCTTTCAAATTGTATGTGAGGAGGATATAATTTGTATATGTTAATTCGTTATATGTATTTATGTGTTGGTCATCTTTTGTTACACACAAAATTGTTTCATAGTTTCTTACATTACTTGACATACACAAAAAATCTAAACAATATTGACTTAACACGCCAAACATTTATCTAGAATATACCATATTCCAATTATCAGTCCTTTTTCTTTTAAACATATTATTTTACCATGTCAATATGCATTATGGTTGAGAATCAATCAATCAAATATTCATTGATCAAAGATTCACTCCGTACTGCAAATTTATAGAATAGTAAGAGGCATAGCGATGGAATTTTATAGCGGTATATAAAGGTTTTTTTTATATTTAAAAGAAGTCGTGACCCGGACCAACCCGAGTTATTGGAAAACTTATGGTTCAATCCGGTTCTCAAACAAGTAAAAGCCCGGTTACATCAGGCCCGGTATCTGAGCCGGTTCACGAGTCAACCGGTTCAACAGAAAGGGTCAACCCGGGTTTTAAAACATTGGTTATAGTGTTTAATTTGTTTCAATGTTTAATTTAGAAACTAATAAATATAAGTTTTTCAAGCTTTCCATTCATAAGTTATTGTTTAAGTAGTAAGGGTAATTTGGTAAAACAATTTTAATTTTTTTTTTAACATTCAATAAAAAGGGATAAATACTTTATATATAGTATAAATTATGAGTTTATGTTTGTTGTTATGAAAAAAAACAGAAACTTACCTTAAAGGGAAAGTTTTTGAGCATCAAAATAAGCAACGCATTCATGTAAGTTTGAAGTAAGAAAGTTATGTATGTAATGCTACTTTTTTAACGGGTTTAAAGTAAGTTACTACGTATCATTTTTGGTTGAAAACAAGATACAATGCTACAAACAGATATGAGTTTTTTTAATGCATTATCCTTTCTTGTAACATTCTCATACTTTTACGGAGAAATATCAACTTAAGACAATAGATAGGAAAGTTTGATCAAGTTTACTATATTACCCTATTTTAAAATTATTATTACGAACTTTAAAGAAAACTTTAATTAATTAGCTAAGGGTAAAACTGTCATTCTGTCAAAAAGTAAGAAAGAAAAAGCTGTAATAAATGCACTTTTCTTAAACTGTGTGTTTTTTGTCGGAGGACAATAATTTTGGGACGGAGGAGTATGAGTTTTTTTAATGCATTATCCTTTCTTGAAACATTCTCATACTTTTATGGAGAATATCAATCTTAGACCAAAGGAAAAATCAAAGTGTATTGGTGGGATGAGTTCAAATTCATCGTGTGGTTCCAAACATTCCTTGCTTGATTTCAACACCTCATCTATATCCATTTCCTTCCCCACCACCTTTAGCAACATTAGCACCATCACAAACACCATCATTCACTATATCCATAACCACCATGGCAACTTTCACAAACCTCATAGTTAAACCACCTCAAACCCTATACACCACAACCAAACTAAACCCTTGCTCATCCTACTACAACCCTACAACACTCCAATCTTTTTTCCCCAAAAAAACAAAAACTCTCTTGCCACAACTTTCCATAAAAAGTTCCACCAGCAGCGCTGCCACGAAAGCTGACAGCGCTGGTGGCGGAACTGCTAAAGGAAACAAAGAACATGACAAAGTACTACGTGTCCATAGTGTTGTCGAATTTGAGACTGCTTTACGTGAAGCTAAACAAAAGCTAGTGGTGGTTGAATTTGCAGCTAGTAATAGTAAACAAAGTAGTGAAATGTATCCATTCATGGTGAACTTAAGTAAGACATG
>BQNB010000447.1:9277-173498 GCA_026074375.1 Tanacetum coccineum | reverse complement strand
GAAATGCGTGTAGAGGTGCGAATGATTGAAACTCTAGTAAAATTTAATGGCGACATCCGTCACCATTCTGGACGGGCAATCGAAGTAGCCAACACCTTAAGTAAAAAAGGAATGAAAATTTGAGCCTGGATAAACTGTTTAAGGAATGTGCGTGGTTGCCTAGACTTAATTAGTGGTAATGTTGTTTGATGTATGTGTTTTGATCGTCGAGGTTAAGTATGGAGCGCTACGTGAAGCCTGACTTAAAGTTGGGTATAGTGATCCTTACTCCTTGAACGTAATGACTCTATTGCGCGAAGCCGAGCGAGAAGATCGAGAACCCTAATGGAACCCAATGGAGGCATCCGTCACCATTTCCCTCGAGGGGGGGGGGTCAATCGAAATAGCTTACGCCTCGAGTCTAGGGGAATGAAGTAGGAAATTCCAAAGAAATCGTCCAATAAGGGACAATTGAAATCGCCGTCTTTGAAGAGCAAGGGTATTGAATCCTTGATGCTCGAATAAATTATATTGATCTTTTATGTTTTCTTGCGGGATTATCACCGCCGAATTATGCGCAAAAATGTGCCCTACGTGTTTAGGTGCTTTTGGTTAATAGTATGCGCTTAGGTCGCTTTAGTGTTACCAATAATGTGGCATTATGTTTTGGATGAATAGGTATGCCTACCCATGGTTTAATTGCTAAGGTTTAATTATAAGCGAGCATGGTGTGTGATAATTGTGTATTAGATGTTAAGGCATAAGTGTAAGCGATCCTGATTGATGCTAGTGTTATCCTAGGCCAATGTGTGAAATTTTGTGCGTGTATGTGTATAGTACTATGGTACGTTCTGAAGTAGTCGTCTACTCTGATATATGGAGAGCGACGTGGTGATCTTCAGAATATTTATTTTTCGCGGCTTTATGTGTGTTCTCTCTTGATAAGAGTGATTGAGAATGATATGTGTTAGTTTTCTTTTGCTAAGGCTTCATAGTAAGCGAGCATGATGTGTAATAATTATCCCCAAGGCTTAAATATAAGTGGACTTGATGAAATGCCTAAGTAAAGCTAGGCTGAAATGCAAAGTCGCTATAAAGTGGCGAATATGTGATTATGTGATTATGTATAAATAGTGCTATAGTGCGTTCGATGGAGGTATGTATACTCTGGATTATTTTCGCAACCGGTGGTGCATTCATTAATGAGACCGGGTTGACGACGTGCGTTTTGTTTTGTTGGTATGACCACCAATCAAGGTTGGGTTGATCTCCCGTTTCAAAATATTTTTGAGAGTGGCATAGTGATTTTTTTCCCGGAGGTTTATGTGGCTTGTTTATGTCCTCTTTTGACAAGAGCGATCGCGTATATGTGTATACTTCGTTGGTAGATTTACCATTGTTTTTGTGTTGATTTTTTG
Organism: Tanacetum coccineum; assembly: GCA_026074375.1. Classification (NCBI taxonomy): domain Eukaryota; kingdom Viridiplantae; phylum Streptophyta; class Magnoliopsida; order Asterales; family Asteraceae; genus Tanacetum; species Tanacetum coccineum. The sequence continues at coordinate 172,101 of BQNB010000447.1, read as the reverse complement.
CCTCGTATTTAGCGAGTGTAACGTCGCGTATCCGTCGCGTGAGAACACATGAGTCCGTTCGAGGACCAAAGCTTATATCTCCATGAGTGAACTTAGGACGAATAAGTTGAATTGAGCACCGGGACGGCGCTCCCTTAAGGTGGGTAGAATGTAACAACCCGAGTTTTAGGCCGACGATTATCCCGAGCCGTTATCTATTTTCTACGAATGAGTTGGAATAATCGTCTTTCGTTTTGGGCGATTTGATAAAAATCATTATTTTTGGCTATTTCGCAAGCCGTGTTTTAAATTCCTATTCGTTTAAAGCATTTGAGAAAATTTGAGAATTTTATATTTTTGCTCCGAATGCGAAATTATATTTATTTTAGTGTTTTATGGCTTTCCCCGAGTTTTTGTAAAAACCGTATCTAAAAGTTGTGTTCTACGTGGTTTAACATTTTATTAAATGTTTAAAAATAAAATAAACTCGATGGGAGAAAAATAATTACAAATTTGTAAAACCCGAGCCCTCTTGGTCGGTTGGGGACACGAAACAAACACCACTTGTAATAGGATTTAAAGGACATTGAAAATTAAGGGACTAGAAGTGTCAAACACCCAAGCTAATCCCCCTATATAAACCAAAATCACACACACACTTAACACTTTAGAAAAAATTTGTCTTCTCCCCATTGCTCCTCCCCCATCGTTAGCCACACACACACCACCACCAAAACCTTTGATTTTTCGACATGCAATGCGATCCATTTAGAAAATATTAATCCTTGTGTTATTGTGAGTGATGTGTGCTTAAACACACATCATTTATAACCCGGAAAACACTATTAATTGGACTAAAAACATGAATTATGCTTAATATTATTGCAAATATGTTTGGTTTGTGTTTTTATGTCTTGCAGGTACAAAGGATTGAAAATAAAGCAAAAACAGTGACTTTCGGTTAAGATTTAAAGACGTTTACGCGTTTTTTGAGATCAAGACGAGGTCGTTAATATTTCCCGAGCATGCCATTGGAAAGAGCATGAAAAATCGAGTCCAACGGTGCTTTCATCTTTTATTGAGCCGGCCCGACACCATTTATATGGGTCAGACCGACCCATATTTATTAAAGTCCCAAGTTATCCAATCTTTTAACAGCCCATGACCAAGTTATAACTCGGCCCAGAATGGAAGTAAAAGCTCAGCCCAACATTGCATGATTAAAAATTGGCTCAACATTCAAGTGCAAATTCTAGGCCCGGATTAGAAGAAAGAATTCTGGCCCATTTGATAGAATGGAAGAGAGAGGCCCAACTCCTTAATTAGATATCATGAAACCAGGTATTTGGAATATCACGTGCAAATGAATTAATTCATAACAGCCACACATGACTGTCCACTATCTTTCTTTTAGCCAATCAATTTGCGACACGTGGCAAAGGTTGTTATAATGTGTTTTCGTGTAAGGACGAGGAGTGTGGGTATGATTTATTGTGTGCGTTGGTTTTAAGCATGTAAAGGCCACATGGCATTTAAGTGTTGGTGGATCAGGTTCTCATTCGCTGGCATACGAGGTAACAGCCAATGATTGGCTAAAGATAAAAATGACTATCATACCCTCCGATCTAAAGCTGTGATTGGACGAAGACCTGAAAGGACGAATTTGCCCCTCTTCACTTTGTGCTATTTATTAAAGCAGCAGCAAACGAAAATGGGTGTTAGATTTAGGACTTATTTTTTACACATAGCTTATTAGTTTTAGGAGTAGGTTAGATTTAGCTTATTTTAGTTTAGGTTTATTTTGTAAAAGCTTAATAGCTTATTGGATTCAGCTTATTGTAACTCTTGGCTTATTGGAAATTTAATGAAGGTTGGTGTTTGGTTGCTTATTCTTTGGATTATTTTCTTTGGCTCATTCTCTTTTCTTTTACTTTTTCTAGCTTATTCTTAAACAAATCTTTTTGCTTATTTGATTGCTTGTTGAGATATAGCTTATCATATGGTTAAGCTTGCTTATAGCTTAATTTGGATTAGCTTATCCCTATATTTCGGTCCAATAAGCTGTCAAAATAAGCTTTTCACAGCTTATTTTGGTGCAGCTTATTTATAGATTATTTCGGTTTAAGTTTTCAACACATCTTATTTCAAATAAGAGTTTTCTAAGAAGCTTATTTCCTTTTAAATAGCTTTCGAAATATTATAATTTTAATTAGCTTATTTCATATTTTTTACCGTAACAACTTAAATTTCATGGTTACGCCGTAACAACTTAAAACTTAAATTTTTTACCACTTGATTACGAGGTAACTACTAAGGTTACGCCGTAACCTCCTTCTGAAATCCTTAAAAATTTAAGTTTTAAACATGTCTAAACCTTGTATACGTAAATGGACTTTGTGGGTATGTTCTCTGGAAGCCCTCACGAGACTAAACTCGTCCACTTGGGCCACCATGTGGTTTAAAAGGTTTGTTGTATATGCTTGATAACATCAAATATTTAATACTTTTTGGTGGCAAAATACCCCCTATATTACCTGCAAATGTTTCACTAACACTCAAAAACGAGATATTTTATATCATTTTGTAGTTTTCAGGTGAAATGCAAGAATGTGACAAGAAACAAGGGAAAAAGGACTTAAAGTGTAAATTCTGAAGAATGTTACGGCGTAACCCCAAAAATGGTTACACCGTAACATATATTAAGCAAGTACGAAGATCAAGGACCACGTTACGGCGTAACATTATATCTAGTTACGTCGTAACCATATAGATGGAAGGAAATCTTGCCAAAGTTAGAGTTACGACGTAACACAATATCTAGTTACGCCGTAACCATAAAGATCCACATATATGGAATGAAGATCACGAATTTATGGAAATTATTTGACGGTTACGAAGTAATACTTTTTGTGGTTACGCCGTAACCAATTAGAGGTCAAAATTGCATTTACTACAAGTTTGCTGAAGGGTTTACGGTGTAACCAATTGGTTACGGCGTAACCAAAAATTGGTTACGCCATAAAGTCTATTTTTGCCTATATTTTGGAATGTCGACATCAGCAAGGTTACGACGTAACCCACAAATCAGTTACGCCGTAACACACTCAGAAGCCTATAAATAGGGGCCGAATTCAGCCTTAAAAATCATCCTTTTCCCTCCCATCTGAGGGGACGACTAGGACATATCCTCAAGTCATTTTTCAGTACTCTACGGCCTATCAAGAAGGAAGAATCCGGTCCCGATCATCATCATACAGTTTGGTTCGATTATCATGTTTTCATTACTATCATTAATTGACGATAATATTGATTGTATGAATACAGTTTTTGGCTAAGCTTATCTTATTAATTATCATTCTGAATCATTTATTTCTTGCTAATTGTGATTGGGCATATTACTTTGACCATAAGAATGCCAAATATGATACTCGCTCACCATGAACAGTGGGACAAATCCTTGTTACTATAAAGGCTATAGGGGCTGGGACTTGCGAGATAACTGAGGATTAGATGATCATTCAATCCTTTCTTTCACATTAAGTAGAATAAGTGGATCATTAAATTAATTAATAAGTAATTAGGACCGTATCTCCTTCTCTTCTTTCGTACCTAGTTCATTTCAATTAAGATTTATTCTGTTCATCAAAACAACTTTTTAAACGTGACAACCAACTTAAACTCAGATTTGTAACCGCCTTTTAGCTCTTGGGACGACCTCGGATTTACCAAAACTACACTACTCACGATCGGGTTCTCTGCCCATTAGTGCGTTTGTTAGGTGAATCGAGTTTTATATATTTAAACTTGGTAAATAATTATTTAAAATAAAATATGCATCAAGTTTTTGGCGCCGCTGTCGGGGAACTAATTAGGTTTTAAATTTGAGTTTTGTATATATTTTATTTCAGTATTTGTTTCCTTGTAATAGCACAATCTACTGTTATCTCTTGTTTGATTTTTAGGAAACATAGAAATGGAGCCTGACACTGAGAACATGACGATAAGCGAGTACCTTGAGTATAAAGCTGCGAAAGAAAGGAGATTATGGGATGATGTTCGATCCAAAAGAAGTCCAACAAAGTATAATGAGGCGGATGTTGACTCTTTTCATCGGAATAAGAGTAAGACTTTTATCTATCCGTACTCTTATAACTTAACTCCTCCACACCCTTGTTTTCTACCTGTTCAACCCTATCCTAAGAATTATTTTGTATCTACTAATGAAAGCAACGATGTAGACATTGAAAATATAACTATAGCAGAATATAATCTATATGTTTCTAAACAAGGCCTACGAATGAATCCACTCAGTAATCACTCCTATGGTTTCACACCCTAATTTTTCGCTCAACCACTACACACACCTAACACTAGTAAGAAGGATTCCGACTTTGATAAAATCTTGGATGACTTATTTAGAACAGGAGCTGAAAACATAAAGCGAATAGGGCATGCTACAGTTTAGGATAGTATTTGGGAACAAGATGATGATTCAGAGGAGGACCAGGAGGAAGATGGTGCTGATGAGGATAGTTTTGATATGTAGGATATTACGGTCGAGGACGAAATAGTGCAACCTTTGATCCCAGAACCTTTGATCCCAGAACCCATTCACACCACACCACCTAATGATGATTATGTAGCACCGGCTACTAAATCAATTTTGGACGAACTTTTGGAAGAATTTGGTGATGAGATCTTGAATGTAGCCACAATTGACGAGAAGGCTGATCCTACTAAGGATCTAGAAGAGCTTGAAAGACTTCTAGCTATGAGACCTCAATCAAATTTTATGGAATTTCAGGTGCATTCAGTTATCATTAATACCGAGCCTTTCATTCATACTCAACTAATGAGTCTCTTATATGGAGTGTTTAAAACATCTAAACCATGTAAGGTAGATAGGGACATTACATCTCCTGGAAGGTATGCTTTCTATTCATCATTTCCCTATCATGTATCTTACTTATACCCTAAGGGTGTCTATTGCTACTTCCACCCACACTTGATCCCAAGTGAGGGGATGGACACCCGGTTACCTAGTAAATAAGGGTGGAGTCAAGCTAGAGACTCAAATAAAAATAAGCGCTTCGTGGGAGGTACCCCATGCCTATCTTTTAATTCATGTTTTGTCTTATTTTATTTCAATTTTTGCATATTAGTTGGTTTGTATGTTTCTAACTTGGTTTTGCAGGTTTTAACTGAAATAGAGCAAAATTCATGATCATCTCAATTCATAATCATATGGTAAAATTGTTGTTGATGCAGCAATTACGGCGTAACCAACTTAGTTACGCCGTAAACAAGACCATTACGACGTAATCCCTTACAAGGTTATGCCGTCACATGCTTAATGAAATTTTCTAAAAAAAGTATCATATGATTACGGCTTAACCATGATGGTTACGTCGTAACCTCTTTCTAAAAAACATAATAATCAAGTTTGAAACATTTCTAAACCGTGTATATTGGTAAATGAACTTTGTGGGTACGTTCTCTGGAAACCCTCACGAGACTTCACTCGTCCACTTAGGCCACTGAGTGGTTTAAAAGGCTTGTTGCATACGCTAAATGCAACCGTGATTCCTATGAAAGTGAGTTAGGATTGTATTACTTGTATTATTTTGTACATTTTGGTATCTTACTTTTTGCCGAATTTATGCTTTGGTATTAGCTTTCTTGTAGCTATACAGGTTGAAGCATGCGAAGTTGATACTTGGCTATAGGGACGCATGTGAAATCCGGATTCGTTTGATACCATGTTGATGATGATGGGATGATTGCTCGAGGAATCAGACTTGGAGCATGGCTTAGAGCATGCTATCTCTTCATCATACCGAGCAATTCTAGAAAAGTTTCTTGTCTTAATTATACTCTTTTCTTTTTATTTCATTTCCTTAAGGTACAATAGGGACATTGTACAAATCAAGTAGGGGGATGGGAGTAGAATTAATATTTGACATATGTTTTGCCTTCGATTTTCTAGTTTTCTTTGAAAATTATGCCAATTTTAAAATTTTTGACAAATCTTTCTTAAATAACTAGAATTAATCTTTGCCGAATGCACATTACCCTTTATTACTTGGTGAGATTTAAGCTTAATATTCCGTTTCCATCATATTACTCAAAAATCCACCAAAATATTAAGTGTGCCGGTAGTATTGTAGACTTTAGAACTTGGCTAGTACATCATTTCGAGACCTAATTAATTAGCAGGAATGGATAGTTCAAGAAGGCAACGCTTAGGGAATCACCCAAATAGCCTATATGTGTGTGTTTATCAACTTGTTACACTGACTTGTCGACCTCTCATGATAAACCCTTTTGTTGCACTCATTATTAGTGCAAGATACCCCTAGATCACCCTTGTTAAACCAATCTAAGTTTTCACCCTACTCTATATGTTTCGTTACACCATTTCACCTTAGCCTACCCGATAGTCTTAATTTTCTTTGTATTGAAATCTCTGGCTACTTAAGTCTATGGTTCGGGGGAATGGGAACGAAAATTATATGCTTTCATGGAAGACCAATCAGTTATGGTCTATAAAGACCTCCCTGTATCACCACTTTCGACATTTTTTATCTCAAGTGGGGGGATGTGCGTATAAAATCGGATGTTGCATGGGCAATAATTAAAGATATAAACGCCTGTAGTATTTGCATATTTATCATGAAGAAAAGAGGGTGCAACAAAAAGCCACCCATGTGCTAAAAAGAAGGTGCAAAAAAATGGAGCTAGTAGCCCATTATTGCACCAAGACATCTCAAATATGAAGAATGGATCTAGTAGCCTATTATTACACCAAGTCATACCGATGTTAGATGATTGGAGCTAGATAAGACCATTATTGAAGATTAGATTTTTGGACTTAAACTCTTGGACCCATGGATGGACAGTAGCTAGTTATGACAACCTTAGATTATTTTAGACTATTTGTTGTGTGTTTTTATATTAACAACCATTAAAAGTGTATCGCATGTCTATCCTAAACCCTTTATCACCCTTTAAAACCATATTACCCTTGTTGCCTTTAAGAATTATTTAGACCCTAATTCTAACTGGTGCAAATTTGTGTACTTCCCAAGCTTATGATAGAATACATGCTATGACTGTGCAATTGAGCGATCACCTCGAAAATGAAACACTTAGACTGGTGGAGAGCGGAGTGACTTTTTATCCCCTTTTTATAAGGTGATAGTCTTTGATTTTTCTAGCATAAGAGTTTTATAAATTCATTTCTTGAAGTTATTCTCGGGAAATCATTTTATGAAATGTTCTAATAGGTTCTACTTAGGGCAAGCAGAAGTCAAGTGGGGGGATATTAAATAACATCAAATATTTAATACTTTTTGGTGGCAAAATACCCCCTATATTACCTGCAAAATATTTCACTAACGCTCGAAAATGAGAAATTTTCTATCATTTTGTAGTTTTCAGGTGAAATGCAGGAATGTGACAAGAAACAAGGGAAAAAGGAATTAAAGTGTAAATTCTGAAGGATCTTACGGCGTAACCCCAAAAATGGTTACACCGTAACGTATATTAAGCAAGTACAAAGATCAAGGACCACATTACGACGTAACATTATATCTAGTTACGCCGTAGCCATGTAGATGGAAGGAAATCTTGCCAAAGTTAGAGTTATGGCGTAACACAATATCTAGTTACGCCATAACGATAAAAATCCACATATATGGAATGAAGATCACGAATTTATGGAAATTATTTGACGGTTACGGCGTAACAATTTTTGTGGTTACGCCGTAACCAATCAGAAGTCAAAGTTTCATTTACTACAAGTTTGCTGAAGGGTTTACGGTGTAACCAAAAACTGGTTACGGCGTAACCAAAAATTAGTTACGCCATAAAGTCCATGTTTGCCTACATTTTGGAATGTCAACATCAGCAAGGTTACGGCGTAACCCACAAATCAGTTATGCCGTAGCACACTCAGAAGCTTATAAATAGGGGCCAAAATCAGCCTTAAGAATCATCTTTCTCCCTCCCCTCTGAGGGGACGACTAGGACATCTCCTCATGTCGTTTTTCAGTACTCTCCAGCCTTTCAAGAAGGAAGAATCCGGTCCCGATCATCATCATCATCATATAGTTTGGTTCGATTATCATGTTTTCATTACTATCATTAATTGACGATAATATTGATTGTATGAATACAATTTTGGCTAAGCTTATCTTATTAATTATCATTCTGATTCATTTACTTCTTGCTAATTGTGATTGGGCATATTACTTTGACTATAAGAATGCCAAATATGATGCTCGCTCACCATGACCAGTGGGATAAATCTCTGTTACTATAAAGTCTATAGGGGTTGGGATTTGCGACATAATTGAGGATTAGATGATCATTCAATCCTTGTTTTCACATTAAGTAGAATAAGTAGATCATTAAATTAATTAATAAGTAATTAGGACCGTATCTCATTCTCTTCTTTCGTACCTAGTTCATTTCAATTAAGATTTATTCTTTTCATCAAAACAGCTTTTTAAACATGACAACCAACTTAAACTCAGATTTGTAACCGCTTTTTAGCTCTTGGGACGACCTCGGATTTACCAAAACTACACTACTCACGATCGGGTTCTCTGCCCGTTAGTGCGTTTGTAAGGTGAAACGAGTTTCATAAATTTAAAACTTGGAAAATAATTATTTAAAAGAAAATACGCATCAAATTTTTGCCGCCGTTATCGGGGAGCTAATTAGGTTTTAAATTTGAGTTTTGTACATATTTTATTTCAGTATTTGTTTCCTTATAATAGCATAAACTACTGTAATCTCTTATTTGATTTTCAGGAAACATGGAAATGGAGTCAGACACTAAGAACATGACGATAAGCGAGTACCTTGAGTACAAAGCTACGAAAGAAAGGATATTATGGGATGATGTTCGATCCAGAAGAAGTCCAACAAAGTATAATGAGGCGGATGTTGACTCTTTTCACCAAAATAAGAGTAAGACTTTTAGCTATCCGTACTCTCATAACTTAACTCCTCCACACCCTTATTTTCTACCTGTTCAACCCTATCCTAAGAATTGTTTAGTATCTACTAATGAGAGCAACGATGTATACAATGAAAATATGACTTTAGCAAAATATAATCTATACATTGCTAAACAAGGCCAAAGAATGAATCCACTCAGTAATCAATCCTATGGTTTCACACCTTAATTTTTTGCTCAACCACCACACACACCTAACACTAGTAAGAAGGATTCTGACTTTGATAAAATCTTGGATGAGTTATTTAGAACAGGAGCTGAAAACATAAAATGAATGGGGCATGATATAGTTCAGGATAGTATTTAAGAACAAGATGATGATTCGGAGGAGGATCAGGAGGAAGATGGTGATGATGAGGATACTTTTGATATGTGGTATATTACGGTCAAGGACGTGGAACAAATTTGGAAATTTTTTAACGTCCCTGATGAAATAGACGAAATAGTACAACCTTTGATCCCAGAAACCATTCACACCACAACACTTAATGATGATTATGTAGCACTGGCTACTAAATCAATTTTGGATGAACTTTTGGAAGAATTCGGTGACGAGATCTTGGATGTAGCCACGATTGACAAGGAGGTTGATCCTACTAAGGATCTAGAAGAGTTTGAAAGACTTCTAGCTATGAGACCACAATCAAATTATACAGAAATTCAGGTGCATTCAATTATCATTAATATCGAGCCTTTCATTCATACTCAACTAATGAGTTCCTTATATGGAGTGTTTAAAAAATCTAAACCATGTAAGGTAGATATGGACATTACATCTCCTGGAAGGTATGCTTTTGATTCATTATTTCCCTATCCTGTAGCTTACTTACACCCTAAGGGTGTCTATTGCTACTTCTACCCACACTTGATCCTAAGTGAGGGGATGGACACCCGGTTACCTAGTAAATAAGGGTGGAGTCAAGCTAGAGACTCAAACAAAAACAACCGCTTTGTGGGAGGCACCCCATGCCTATCTTTTAATTCATGTTTTGTCTTATTTTATTTCAATTTTTGCATATTAGTTGGTTTGTATGTTTCTAACTTGGTTTTGCAGGTTTTAACTGAAATAGAGCAAAATTTATGATCATCTCAATTCATAATCATATGGTAAAATTGTTGTTGATGCAGCAATTACGGCGTAACCAACTTAGTTACGCCGTAAACAAGACCATTACGACGTAATCCCTTACAAGGTTAAGCCGTAACATGCTTAATTAAATTTTCTAAAAAAGTATCATATGCTTACGGCGTAACCATGATGGTTACGCCGTAACCTCTTTCTAAAAAACTAATAATGAAGTTTGAAACATTTCTAAACCGTGTATATTGGTAAATGAACTTTGTGGGTACGTTCTCTGGAATCCCTCACGAGACTTCACTCGTTCACTTAGGCCACTGAGTGGTTTAAAAGGCTTGTTGCATACGCTAAATGCAACCGTGATTCCTACGAAAGTGAGTTAGGATTGTATTTCTTGTATTATTTTTTACATTTTGGTATCTTACTTTTTGCCGGATTTATGCTTTGGTATTAGCTTTCTTGTAGCTATACAGGTTGAAGCATGTGAAGTTGATACTTGGCTATAAGGACGCATGTGAAATCCGGATTCGTTTGATACCATGTTGATTATGATGGGATGATTGCTCGAGGAAGCAGACTTGGAACATGGCTTAGAGCATGTTGTCTCTTCATCATACCGAGCAATTCCAGAGAAGTTTCTTGTCTTAATTCTACTCTTTCCTTTTTATTTCATTTCCTTAAGGTACAATAGGGACATTTTACAAATCAAGTGGGGGGATGGGAGTAGAATTAATACTTGACATATGTTGTGCCTTTGATTTTTTAGTTTTCTTTGAAAATTATGCCAATTTTTAAAAAATTGACAAATTTTTCTTAAATAACTAGAATTAATCTTTGCCGAATGCACATTACTCTTTATTACTTGGTGAGATTTAAGCCTAATATTTCGTTTCTATAATATTACTCAAAAATCCACCAAAATATTGAGTGTGTCGGTAGTATTGTAGACTTTAGAACTTGGCCTGTACATCATTTCGAGACCTAATTGATTAGCAGAAATATATAGTTCAAGAAGGCAACACTTAGGAAATCACCCAAATAGCCTATTTGTGTTTGTTTATCGACTTGTTACACTGACTTGTCAACCTCCCGTGATAAACCCTCTTGTTGCACTCATTATTAGTGCAAGATACCCCTAGATCGCCCTTGTCAAACCAATCTATGTTTTCACCCTACTCTATATGTTTCGTTACACCATTTCACCTTAGCCTACCCTGTAGTCTTTATATTTTTTGTGTTGAAATTTTTGGCTACTTAAGTCCATGGTTCGGGGGAATGGGATTGAAAATTTTATGCATTCATGGAAGACCAATCAATTATAATCTATAAAGACCCCCATGTATCACCAGTTTCGATTTTGTTTATCTTAAGTAGGGGGATGTGCGTATAATATCGAATGCTGAAGGGCAATAATTAAAGATATAAACTCTTGTAACATTTGCATATTTATCATGAAGAAAAGTGGGTGCAACAAAAAGCCACCCATGTGCTAAAAATGTAAAGATGGTGCAAAATAAAAAAATGGAACTAGTAGCCTATTATTGCACCAAGACATCTCAAATATGAAGAATGGAGCTAGTAGCCCATTATTACACCAAGTCATACCGATGCTTACGAAGAATGGAGCTAGTAGCCCATTATTAAAGATCAGATTTTCGGAATTAAACTCTTGGACCCCGACAGTAGCTAGTTATGACAACCTTAGACTATTTTAGACTATTTGATTTATGTTTTTATATTAACAACCATTAAAAGTGTATCCCATGTCTATCCTAAACCCTTTATCACCTTTAAAACTATATTTATCTTGTTTCCTTCGAGAATTATTTAGACCCTAATTCTAACTGGTGCAGATTTGTGTACTTTCCAAGCTTATGATAGAATACATGTTATTACTGTACAATTGAGCGATCACCGCGAAAATGAAACACTTAGACTGGTGGAGAGCTGAGTGACTTTTTATCCCCTTTTCGTGAGGTGTTCGGCTTTGATTTTTTCTAGCATAAGAGTTTTATAAATTCATTTCTTGAAGTTATTCTCGGGAAATTGTTTTATGAAATGTTCTAACAGGTTCTACTTAGGGCAAACAGAAGTCAAGTGGGGGGATATTTGATAACATCAAATATTTAATACTTTTTGGTGACAAAATACCCCCTATATTACCTACAAATGTTTCACTAACGCTCGAAAACGAGATATTTTCTATCATTTTGTAGTTTTCAAGTGAAATGCAGGAATGTGACAAAGATACAAGGGAAAAAGGACTTTAAGTGTGAATTTTGAAGGATGTTACGACGTAACCCCAAAAATGGTTATACCGTAACATATATTAAGCAAGTACGAAGATCAAGGACCACGTTACGGCGTAACATTATATCTAGTTACGTTGTAACCATGTAGATGAAAGGAAATCTTGCCAAAGTTAGAGTTACGGCGTAACCTACAAATCAGTTAAGCCGTAACACACTCAGAAGCCTATAAATAGGGGCCGGATTCAACCTTAAGAATCATCCTTCTCCCTCCCCTCTAAGGGGACGACTAGGACATATCCTCAAGTCATTTTTCAGTACTCTCCATCCTTTCAAGAAGGAAGAATCCGGTTTTGATCATCAACATCATACAGTTTGGTTCGATTATCATGTTTTTATTACTATCATTAATTGACAATAATATTGATTGTATGAATACAGTTTTTGGCTAAGCTTATCTTATTAATTATCATTCTGATTCATTTACTTCTTGCTAATTGTGATTGGGCATATTACTTTGACCGTAAGAATGCCAGATATGATGCTCGCTCACCATGACCAGTGGGACAAATCCATGTTACTATAAAGGCTATAGGGGCTGGGATTTGTGAGATAATTAAGGATTAGATGATCATTCAATCCTTGCTTTCACATTAAGTAGAATAAGTGGATCATTAAACTAATTAATAAGTAATTAGGTCCGTATCTCCTTCTCTTTTTTCGTACCTAGTTCATTTCAATTAATATTTATTCTTTTCATCAAAACAGCTTTTTAAACATGACAACCAACTTAAACTCATATTTATAACCGCCTTTTAGCTCTTAGGACGACCTCGGATTTACCAAAACTACACTACTCATGATCGGGTTCTTTGCCTGTTAGTGCATTTGTAAGGTGAAACGAGTTTTATAAATTTAAAACTTGGTAAATAATTATTTAAAAGAAAATACGCATCAATTGGCCTTCCTTCACTTGTTTATTCAAAATATAAACCATGCTCGCCATGTGAAAAAAGAAAGCACAAAAGAGCCTCATTCAAAACTAAACACAACTTCTTAATTGAAAAATGGTTGCATCTTCTTCACATGGATTTATTTAGACCAGTCAGTCCAATGTCAGTTAACCATGAGAAATACACCCACCCTAGTCATTGTTGATGAGTACTCAAGGTACATATGAGTTTATTTTCTTAAGAAGAAGAGTCAGTCAGCTGAAATGATAATGTCTTTTATCAGGATGGTAGAAAACTAAAATGATGTAAAAGTTAAACAAATCAGGACTGATAATGGGACTCAGTTTAGAAACTCTGAGCTTGAGAGTTTTTGAGATGAGAAAGTAATTTCTAAAAATTTCTCTTCTCCCTATACACCCAAAACAAAATGGTGTAGCTGAAAGGAAGAATAGAACTCTCATTAAAGCTACAAGAACAATGCTTAATGGCTGAGTACTCTTAAAAAAATTCTGGACAAAAGCAGTCAGAATTTCAGGGAATGTGACATCCTCTAAGCCTGCTCGACTTCAAGATGTCATTAGAATGGCCAATAACTTAATAGATCAGAAAGTGCGTGCTTATGCTGCTAGGAATGTTGAGCACAAAAGGAAGTTTAACAACCACCCACGTGACAACTGTGTGCAGAAGCCACCCTTCAAGAGACAGAATGTGGCACGAGCTTTCACTGTCAGTAACAATAAGAAGAGAGGATATTCTTGGAGTTTACCTTATAGTAACAAGTGCAAGCACCATGAAGGTCAATGTACTGTGAAGTGTAGTAACTGCAAGAGAGTTGGACATATGGGCAGGGATTATAAGGCTGCAGTTGCTGCTCTAACTCTAAGAGCCCCCGTAGTGAACCAGAAAGTTGTTACATGCTATGGATGTGGGGGACAAGGAAACTTCAAGAGTGATTGTCCTAAGTTAAAGAACCAGAATCGTGGGAAGCAAGCTGCTAATAATGATGCTCTTAGAAGAGCTTATGCCTTGAGAGGATAAGCCAGCCAAGATTCCAACGTTGTCACAGGTACGTTTCTTCTCAATAATAGATATGCATACATACTATTTGATTCTGGTGCCGATAGAAGTTTTGTGTCAACTACATTTTGTGCCTTAATTGACATCATCCCTACTGCATTAGACGTTAGTTATGTTGTTGAGTTAGCCGACGGAAGGATCGCATGATCCGATACTATTATTAGAGGTTGTACGTTAAATTTGCTTGATCACCCGTTCAATATTGACCTAATGCCCGTAGAGCTTGGCAGTTTCGATGTTATAGTTGGAATATATTGGTTATCGAAGTACCATGCTATGATTGTCTGTGATAAAAAGATTGTTCGTATTCCATACGACAATGAGACGCTGAGAATTCAAGGAGATAGAAGTGACGGTGGGAATAACTCGAGATTAAGCATCATCTCATGTACTAAGATTCAGAAATACATTCAAAAAGGGTGCCATGTTTTTCTGGCACGGATTACCAAGAAGAAGGCGAAAGATAAGTCGGAAGAGAAGAGACTTGAAGACGTGCCAATCATTCAGGATTTTCCGGATGTCTTTCCAGAAGACTTGCCAGGACTTACACCCGCTCGACAAGTTAAATTTCAAATCGACTTAGTCCCCGGTGCTGCACCTCTAGCACGGGCTCCTTATCGATTAGCACCGTCTGAGATGCAAGAGTCGTCCACTCAATTACAAGAACTTGCTGACAAATGATTCATAAGACCAAGTTCCTCACCCTGAGGAGATTTGGTTTTATTTATCAAGAAGAAAGACGGATCATTCAGAATGTGCATAGATTATCATGAATTGAACAAGCTTACTGAGAAGAACCGTTATCCGCTTCCTAGAATCGATGACCTGTTTGATCAGTTGCAAGAATCGAGTGTTTACTCAAAGATCGATCTAAGGTCAGGATATCACCAACTTCGAGTTCGAGAATAAGACATTTCAAAGATAGCGTTTAGGACTCGTTATGGTCACTATAAGTTCCAAGTAATGCCTTTTGGTTTGACTAACGTACCGGCGGTATTCATGGATCTGATGAATCAGGTGTGCAAACCATATCTGGATAAGTTCGAGATCGTGTTCATCGATGATATATTGATCTACTCTAAAAGAAAGAAAGAACACGAGGAGCACTTTGAGTTAATTTTGGAACTACTTAAGAAGGAGGAGTTGTACGCCAAGTTTTTGAAGTGCGATTTTTGGCTCCCAAAAGTATAATTTCTCGGTCACGTGACTGATAGTGAAGGCATTCACGTTGATCTTGCTAAGATTGAGTCAATCAAGGATTGGGCATCGCCTAAGACACCAACGGAAATTCACCAATTCTTAGGTCTTGTCGGTTATTACTGAAGGTTTATCGAGGGTTTATCGAAGATTGTTAAACCTATGACCAAATTGACTCAAAAGAGCGTAAAGTTTGATTGGAGAGAAAAGGAAGAAGCTGCATTTCAACTACTAAAACAAAAGTTGTGTAGTGCACCAATTTTGACATTACCCGAAGGAAGTGAAAACTTTGCGGTTTATTGCGACGCTTCGCACAAAGGGTTAGCCGTAGTTTTGATGCAAAAGGATAAATTCATAGCTTACGCGTCCCGCCAACTCAAGATTCATGAGAAGAACTACATGACTCATGACTTGGAATTAGGAGCTATGATGTTCGCTCTCAAAATGTAGAGACATTTTTTGTACGGCATAAAATGCGTTGTGTTTACTAATCATAAGAGCTTGCAACATATTCTTGATCAGAAGGAGTTGAACATGAAACAACATAGATGGTTAGAGTTATTGAGTGATTACGATTGTGAGATTCGTTATCATCCTGGGAAGGCGAACGAGGTGGAAGATGCCTTAAGCCAAAAAGAAATAATTAAACCGCTAAGAGTTCGAGCCTTAATGATGACGATTGACTTAAAACTTCCATCTTAAATTTTGAATGCTCAAGCTAAAGCAATGAAGGAAGAGATCATTGAGGAAGAAAACCTTCGTGGTATGGACACAGAATTTGAGACACGTGCTGATGGAACACTTGTATTGAGAAACGAAGTTGGATACCACGTTTTTGAGGATTGAAGGATTTGATCATGAATGAGGCACATAAGTCTAAATACTCTATCCATCTAGAATCTGACAAGATGTATTATGATCTTAATAAGTTATATTGTTGGCCCAATATAAAAGCAGAAATTGCTACCTTTGTCAGTAAGTGTCTGACATGTTCCAAAGTTAAAGCTGAATACCAAAAACCATCTGGTTTGTTGGTTCAGCCTGTGATTCCTCAGTGAAAGTGGGAAAATATCACGATAGATTTCATCACTAAGCTACCAAAGACATCGACTGGTCAAGACATAATTTGGGTAATTGTCGACCGTCTTACTAAATTTGCTCATTTTCTGCCAATGAAGGAAACAGACTCAATGGAGAAACTAACGAGACAATACTTGAAGGAAGTTGTCTCGCGGCATGGAGTGCCAGTTTCGATCATCTCTGATCGAGATAGCAGATTCACATCTCATTTCTGGCAGTCACTTCAGAAAGCTCTAGGTACATAATTAGATATAAGTACGGCTTATCATCTAAAAACTAATGGTCAAAGTGAAAGGACCATCCAAACATTATAAGATATGCTACGTGCATGTGTGATTGATTTTGGAAAGGGTTGGGATAGACATCTACCCTTAGTGAAGTTTTTGTACAACAACAATTATCACACAAGCATTAAGGCTGCACCATTTGAAGCATTGATGGTCGAAAGTTTCGATCACCCGTCTGTTGGACTAAGGTTAGAGATAGCCAACTACTGGTCCAGAGATCATCCATGAGACAACAGAAACGATTATTCAAATCAAGAGTCAAATTCAAGCTGCTCGTGATCGCCAAAAGAGTTATGCTGATGTGAGGCATAAACCTCTTGAGTTTCAAGTTAGAGATAAGGTCATGCTGAAAGTTTCACCCTGGAAAGGGGTGATACGTTTTGGAAAACGGGGAAAGTTAAACCCGTGTTATATTGGACTTTTCAAGATTTTTGCTAAAGTTGGAACCGTTGCTTATCGACTTGAACTTCCAGAACAACTGAGCCGAGTTCATAGTACTTTTCATGTATCAAACCTGAAGAAATAGTTGTCTGACGAAACACTTGTTATTCCGTTGGAAGAAATTTAAATCGACGACAAGCTTCATTTTATAGAAGAACCAGTTGAGATTATGGACCGTGAGCTCAAACATCTAAAGCAAATCCGTATCCCAATTATGAAAGTGCGTTGGAATACAATGAGAGGCCTTTAATTTACTTGGGAACGTAAAGATCAAATCCAAAAGAAATATCCACATCTCTTCACTGACCCTGCACCATCGTCGAATGCTACAACGTGAGCTTTAGGGATAAAGCTCTTCTAACAGGGAAAGGCTATAAAACCATGTAAATTTCTAGGTCAACGTTTTTACCTTTTTCGTTCATTACTTTGACCTTTATAAGTTATGTGGCAATTTGACCTAAAACCGAGAAGTTATCCTGCGTGAAACTGAAAAACGTTATCGGATGCGTTCCGACTTCGGACTAAAATTAGTCTACTCATAATATACTTAATTGGATCTTTCTAAAGTATTACAATGGTTATATACGTTTACGTGTATGAATTTTATGTTTTTCGTGTGTGTTTTGCGTTTTCATCATTTTATGCCTAACAGAACACCAAAAACCTACCACCTTTGCATGTAAACTCGAGTTATTGATTTTTAGCATTTCTAAGCCTAAATTTTCGAGCCATGTAACTTCCATTCTTCGTTTAAGTTTCTATCTTCTAATTAAATATAGGAGCATCTTTTCACTTTTAAGGATTCAAAACTAACTCATGTGCATGAAAATGACACATTTGTAATCTTATTCCCATGCACCAACATACTCTTACATGTGCTCTTACAAAAATTGGACCACAAAACCACTCACTACAAGTCTTGAACCCTTGATCAAAATTTTGGTCTTTCTTTCCCTTTCTTTTGTGCTAGGCGTCGAACCACAAGGGCAAGAAGGGAGGTTCAAGAAACTTTGCCTACCCTAAAACTCGACTATAAATAGAACCTTATTTCTCACATTAGGGTATCCTTTCATTTCAATAGCCACCAAAAATATCTTCTCCTCTCTTCCTTTGTCTCTCTAGCCGCGAACCACAAAAAAGTAGTGTTTGTCTTTCATTTTCCTATTGATTCAAGCTATTGGGGTTGATACTTAACAATATCTAAGGTGTTCCATAAGGTTTATTCATCCATTTCAAGAGTTTATCAAGATCAAGAGTTAGGTTTTTGGATTAATATTTGGGGGTTTTTATAAGTTTTCATCATCTAATCAAGATTTTATAAGTTTCTTTTGTTCTTTTTATTTTTAAGCAACTCTTGAATCCTTCTTTCTTTTATTCTTTCTTTCTTTATGATTATTATTATTTGATCTTGAGTATCCATGTGGTTGTGTTGTTTCTATAAAATAAAGTTGATAACTTTGTGAAAGATTATTGAAATAATGAAGGTATTGGGTTTGATTATGTTAGATTTTGATTAAAGTGATGGATTAGTGGTTTTGAAAGTGATTAGAGATGGGGATTAGGTTGATATTATTTGTGGTTTTGTTGTTGGATTTGTGTTGGGAGAAACTAGAAGTATTGTGGAGTTGAAATATTGATTCGGGTTGATTTTGGCTAAGTTTAGAAAATGTCCGAAACCAGCCCCTACGTTTCAGACGGCGTAAAAGTACCTAAAAATGTTGAAACATTGAAAATGTGGTAGCTTATGTCTCTATGATGATTTCGGTATAAAGAATGTAAAAATCAGACGTAAAACGAATAAGTTGTGGTCTTTTCTCTGTTTTCGAAACTTAAACATTTTTCCAGCACTTATTTATATTTTGATCCGAATTAAAGACAAGATTTTGACCCTTTTTTTATCCGAACCGGCTTATACGTAAAGCACGAAAGTCGTCTGAAATGATGTTTAACATAAGACATCGTGAGTTGTTAAACTTGAAAGTCAAAAACAAGGGACTTTGGTCGTCATGAAGTTAGGTAACTTTTTAGACACTTTAAATATATTTTTAGCCGATTGAATTATAAAATGAGACGATGCATTCAAACCCATGCGATACACACGGGTTGTGTGCATTAGTTGTGTGTGTAATGTGTTGACATCTAAAGTTGTTTGAAAATTAGTTTTAAGCAAATAAATCCGTTTATGAATGTAATAGAAAATAGGTTAGTTAGAACGGAATGTTGTTACTACACTGAATATAAACGTTTGTCTTCTATATTTTCTATAAATAAACCACCTTTTATAATCATAATTTTCCTTTAGTTCAATAATGAGCTTAAGCAATCTTAGGTGTGTACGGTTTTTTTAACATAAGTTTTAGCAAAAACTCAGCCTCTACGTAAATTGAAATGAAGAATAGCAATAATTGTGTAATGTGTTAAACCGTGTGTTCTGTAGGCTTGGTTTTTTTTTAAATCAGACTTTTACTTATGTGAAGCATCGTATAATTTCATAAGTGTTTAAGAAACTCAAATAAGAAGTGCTTTCTTTTTTTAGAATGGCAAGTTAGTTATTAGTGATTTGAACTCACATCTAATTGGGCAGTATGCTCTAGAAGGAAAGCCCCCATGGAGAGGCTCGAACCCAAGACCTCCCACATGTGATAAAAACCTTTCCAAGGTTACCCTCTTTGGCTATCTGAGCTAGCCTTAAACTATCTTCATCTCGGCCTTGCCGCCTTCTATAGTACACATGACGTAATTTTTTTATAAACACTTAACGACTAAATCAAAAAGCTAAACTGGATCATACATACATACATAAAACACCTTCAAATGATTGAATTAACAAATAAACAAATACAAACAATAGTTGTGCACCCAAATCAAATAAACAAAAAAATCTACAATACAACATAATGAATCTCATCTAATAACTAACACATCTGTTATACTTAACATGACCTTAACATTAAACTTCAATGACCCTTACAGTGACATACTGTTTTTACATCAAAAGTAATATATATCATAGTCGTTATTTGTTAAGACATCATCAAACTAACTTGTTGATCAATCCAATAGAGATTGTTTTGTTACTTGGTTAGAGCATGAAAGGTGGTGATATAACCAAGTGTTATGATCAATAAATTATGATCAATCCAATTTATGATCAATTGGATTACTTTTGGATGAAAGGTGGTGATATAAATTGGATTGATGACATAAATTGGATCAATCCAATTTATGATAAATTGGATCGGGACATAAATGGGATCATAAATTGGATCGAGACACATGGGTGTCATCAATAAATTATGACATAAATTCTACAAGAGCATGAAAGGTGGTGATATAACCAAGTGTTATGATCAATCCAAGTGTTGATCATAAATTCTACAAAAGGATCGAGACACATGACAGAAAGAACCACATTGGCTTTGCACTCCCCTTCCCATATTCTCCATAACACACTATTTTTCAGTTATCTTTCGCACGTCACATATATTACGCCTACTAAGAACCTCTGCTAATGCTTTGAAAAATCCTGCTTTTCACTTTGTCTACCAAGTTCCTCGTCAGTCTCTAAGCAACATGTACCCACACCAAACCACTCTCTCCCTCTCTCTCTCTTTGATGACACCTATGTGTCTCGATCCTCTTGTAGAATTTATGCTTCCAGATTACAGAAAAAACTTAAAGAAACCGTACTATTAGTCAAGTATACCGACAACTCAGAAGCCCAAATCTGATCCTGGCGCCAAGAAACTATATAAAAAATAAAAAAATATATGACCATTTATAATTCATACTACCTAAAAATCCAATCTGGATCTACCATGCCATTACCCTTTTCAGCCAATTTACTAAACAAAGTACTTGTATAAGTTAATCTATATAACATTGTTAATCAGAACACATCGCGTTAAGCAAGTGGTTATACCTCAGTAAGCTTCTACGTGTAATTATTTTTTAAAGGACTTACTTGTTTTTTAAGAATAACTAGGCTTTTTGTGTGCATAGGTGATTGAGGCAAGACACCATTTGAAGGAGGTAGTCCTAGTAATCCGCTAAGCAATGTCGCTTGATTCTTAAGCTTAATCTGCACACTATACCTATCTTCCACATCATTATTCCCTCAAAAAACAAAAAAAATACATAAAATTATCCATTGTATCGATTATCATACTGACAATTACTAACCTTTCCCTATACTTTTGTATAACTTTTGTGAGGCTTCAGTTTATTAAAGTTAATGGTGTGGATGTAATATTATACAGGGGTTTAAGCCATATAATGACAACTTAATTACCCCCAATTTCCATGATTACATGTGTACTTACTTTCATTTGAAATTGTGTCTTCACAATTTGAACTTTTAAATTTGTGTCTTCAATTTATGAAACTTTCAAATTGTGGCTCGGTATTAAACCTTTTGCCAAAATAACAGGGGCATTTTGGTAAATTTAAGAGTCCTCACACATCAGCAAAAAAGTATGATAGTATATATCTATGCACCTGCATATAAGCAGAACAAATAGCAAGTCCCAAACACACTCTCAGCAAAGCCTTTTCAATGTCAGGTTGTACTATTCTGCATGAAGCATAAACAATTCTAGATGGTAGCAAAGATTTCAGTACTATGTCATTAAGACATAGTTAATGGTTTGAATGGTCAAGGCCACGTTAGTCAACTAAATGCAGAGAAAGTAAACACGCCTAAATATGAATTCTAATATTAAAAATGAGAAAAGTATGCCTTTATGACCCGCTGGAGGCGCGGGCATGTAAACGAAGGAGGCTTATAATAAATTCGATACCTGGGTCTGTTTTTTACTTGATTGTCGATGTTCAGCAGGCGCTTCGTGTGACGCCGGTCGCCTGTATCTGGCTCCTATAAAAACCGGCGAAAAACCATTAGATATTATGAATTAGTCAACACATAGTTTCATGATGTTGATAGGATGCTCACGTTGATGGCCAGTTGTTTTTTGTCCATCGTGGCACGTAAGGGTCACGTCTAGGGAGTGTTTGCAACAAATCAGGTGTATTTGTGGTTGATGAAAGAACAAAGCGAAAACATTATACATTATTGAATGAGGCATACATTTACCTTTTATGGCATGATACATTTGTTAAAAATATATACATGTGGGGCAGTTATTATGAGTTCTACTGGCATTTGCTGAGAAAAACAAAACAAAAATGTTAGATATTATTCAATGTATTACACATTTGGCGTTTATGTTGTCACATATCTTATGTTAATATTTACCTGTTTAGCAACTGTTGTCACCTCCACTTGCATTGGGTCGAGTTCTTGTGGTTGGACATGAAGGCCGAGAATCAATATCTGAGGCAAGAGCTACAACAGAAGCAAATTAGTAAATGAACATACGTCTGAAGTTAAAAATAGGCAAATACACAACTGCTTACATGTTGAATCATTGGATAGTTGGAGTTGTCAGTGGAGGCTAAACTGTAGACGCAGACTGCAAGCTGACATTAGCGTTGTCACTTATGTTTACGAATTGTTTAATGGACTATAACAGTTAGAATGTTGCGACACCCCATGTACCGATGTTGACAAATGACAAGTTCAGTAGTGTCGTGTCGATATTCATAGTGGAATGTCTCCAATTGTTTGAAAGAAACGACTTTCGTTTTATTTAGAAGCAGGAAATGATGGGTCACTTTCGCATAACATTTTTCTTTAACTGACTGCTTATAGTTTCATAATTATTAGTAGAATCGACAAGGTAAGGGGCAATATCGAACAACTATTATATGCAGCGGTTCATGTACTTTCCTGCAACAACAGTAATAAGAATCAAGTCATTGTGCCCTTCGATTCTCATACTGTATTTTTTTTTTGACAGCATAAAACTAAGCAACATGCTGACCTGGAACAGTGGGACGAATAAGAGCATATGTATTCACTTCAATCAATATGCCAGCTGCAATCATAAATGTGATGCCAACTATGCGCTTCTTGAACATGCGCTTTCTTAATTGTTTATTTATGTCTTCGAATCTGAAAATAAATAGAAGTTGCATTGTTTAGATACTCATCAAATAACTAAGCACATAATTGCTAACCAATAAGAAAATTCAATTATCAAATGGTTTTTCTCATGATTATATAACATATGTATATGTATGATGATTTCTTTTTCATTGTTTTCTCTTTTTGATTATCATCAACCTTCACATATAAAGAAAGATAATTCAAAAGCATATACTTTTATTATATATTGTCACACAAAGAAAACCAATTACCTTTTAATAAATTTACACTTGCAATATGAAACTTAAATAACTTATTTTGCATACCTTTCTCCAGCCAATGGTATGAATTAAGCAAGCTCATCACCTTCCAATTCAATTAAGTCATGGTATGTAAAAAAAAATTTATACAGAGATATGTATACGCAGATAACTAAAGATTAATAATCAAAGCAGAACCTCGTAGTTCACGTACAACATAAAAAGTGAGACATTAAAATCTTCATCTGATAAAGTTAATAACATTCAAAAAACCCTAAATCGAAACCATAATAGATCAAGAAAGCCCCCAAAATTGAAACCCTAACAGGTATTCCAGCAAAATTATAACCTCAACTCTGATTTAACAAATTGCTATAAACGATTATTTTGAAATCAAAAAATATTAGAAACCCAAAACTGATACAAATACCTCAAATTAGTTATCATCGGTTATAGGTCGATCCCTTTCAGTTATGGAAGATGTATGAGAGATACAGGAGGTCAGTCGCATCCCATTTATACTACTGCTTGCTATTCCTTGGATGATGACTAGACTTCCTTGGATTTAATGAAGTTCTAGAACCTGTGTAACTGCATGTGTGACAGCCGAATTTATGGATGGATACTGAAGAGGAAGGACACAGATGAAGGGTTAGAAGCTATTAAGGTACCCCTGCACACTCATAAAAAACCCTTGCACATTATATTAAACAACTGAATCTTTAGAGTTAGTAAGATGATTTGAGACTTAATGGGAAGATAGAAAATAAAAAATAAAACATTGAAGATGACTGATATATCCTCTTTAATTATAATAGCAGATATATTACACTTCGCAATACGAATGAGACTTCACTCATGTAACACCCTCAAATCTGAGTACGCAGCGGAATGTTGAATATCCGAGGGCGTTACATTTACGGATCAATAGCACAAGATGTTAGGGTGGATGGAATCGTTTCGGAATATTATGGGATCGGTTTTAAGTCCCTGAACTCCTAACTTTCCTAAAATAGAAACTTTCTAAAAATAGTAACTTTTTGTCTAAGAGTCGAAAACTTAATTAAAAGTCTTTTATTGTCAAAAAGATACGTTTTACTAAATTAAACCAAGAACAGCAACCTAATTGGGATAGTATTTGATCACTTATAAGGTATTATACGATATTTTGTTAGATATATTTTTCCCTAAAGCGTCGCGCTTTGGACCTCTTGACATTCATACTACTTCGTTGATTGCTATCTCACATACCAAATTCCAAGAGCAAATGATGATGATTTCACAAGAATTTCTCAAGAACACTTTATTATATTCAAAGCAAAACCCAAAAACTATAAACAATTATGTCACAATCACTTATAGATTCGAATTACACTTCACTACTACTTCCTTGGATTGATTAAAATTTGGAAATTGATGGTGGAAAGTGGTGGTAGTCGATGGTGGTGATGGTGGTTTGAAGGGGTATTTGGTTTCTTGGTTTGTCAAGCCAAGATCACCAAAAACACCTATTCTAATGGTTCCAAACGAAGTGGAAGTTTGTGTGTGAGAATATATGGAATGAGGTGATTAGGGGCTGTATTTATAGGCTAAAAATGGGCCAAAGTGTGTCGCACAAACTTATTTGTGCGCCGCACTTCGTGAGTTAATGCACTTAGCGTTTAATTGCATTTAATTTTTCCTCAGACTGAAAAGTGCGCCGCACTTTGGCTAAAACCGCCGCACTTTCTGCATATTCAGTAGTTGGCCTTTTTAATGGTTGTAGATAATTGAATTCTCTTTGAATTAACTAAAACGGAGTTCGTATGACCGAGTTATGGCCAAAACAGTGACCAGGTGTCGGGAGATCATGAACTTTAGTTATTTCTTCGTTTAAGCTTCAATTTTTTGTGTAATCTTCCGTATTCTTCCACGACACATACCTAGAACATATAATAGCAAATATACTTGATTAAGTACCAAAAGTTCACGAGAAATGATCAAATAAATGCAAATAACGCCGCCAAAAATATGTATAATTTAGGCGTTATCACCTGACTATGTCTACAAGCTTGACAAAGCTCTTTATGGACTAAAACAAGGACCAAAAGCATGGTATAAAACTCTATCTACTTTCCTTATTCAAAATAAGTTTGTTAGGGGAAGAATAGATAACACATTGTTTATCTGTAGATCCAAAGGAGAAGTACTCCTTGTCTAAGTGTATGTGGATGACATCATATTTGGCTCAACAAGTTATAAACTTTGTAAACAGTTTGAGAAACTGATGACAAAGAAATTTGAAATGAGTATGATGGGAGAACTCACTTACTTTCTTGGACTGCAAATCAAGCAGGATGACAAAGGAATATCCGTTTGTCAAGAACAATACACAAGGAACTTACTAAAGAAATATGAAATTTCTGATAGTTCCTTAGTAAAAACACCAATGGTTCCTCCAAACAATCTAGGTCCTGGTCTTCCTAGTAAACCAATCAATGAGACTCTGTATAGAGGAATGATTAGGTCACTGATGTACTTAACTATAACCAAGCTGATATCCAATTCTCAACATGTCTATGTGCAAGATATCAGACCAGTCCAAAAGAATCACACCTAATAGTTGTGAAAAGAATCTTCAGGTACCTGAAAGGTACTCCATCCCTACCTAAAGTGCTCAGGATTTGATCTCAAAGGGTACTCAGACTTAGACTATGCTGGTTGTAACATGGATAGAAAAAGCACCTCAGGTGCATGCCAAATACTTGGAGGTAAAATGGTTTGTTAGAGTGCTAAGAAACAGCAGTTAGTGGCTATGTCCTCATCTGAGGCTAAATATGTTGCTGCTGCTGGGTGTTGCGTAAACATACTATGGATGAAAAGTCAACTCAGTGGCTATGACATCCATAACAAGATGGTACCCATCTTTTGTGACAATACAAGTGCTATTGCTATATCCAATAATCCTTTCATTCAATAACCAAGCATATTGATATAAGATATCATTTCATTAGGGACTACATCCTTAAAGGAGATATTGAATTACACTTCATCCCCACTGAATATCAGCTAGCTGATATATTCACCAAACCCCTGGATGAACCTACTTTCACAAGACTAAAGCAGAGTTAGGCATGCTGAATATTGATTGATTAGCCTCCTTGATCAAACGTGTTCAATATGGTGTATATTCTTCTCTCTCCCCTCCTAAAACCTTCTCCCAAACCAAAAATGACTACCACGTGACACTAAGGTGAACACATTAAAAGAAAGTAACTAAATGCCTCAAGTTCTTAAATACTTAAATGACCAAGGTTTGTGATTTGAACACGCTAAATAAGAACAAAAATTCCTATCTCGACTGTTACCAAAAGTCAACGGCAACATTCATGGGCCCCCACTTCTCCCATATAACACTCAAATATCCCACTATGCATTTAATGCGCACTACCACAAACAAAATCCCTTCCCAATATGTCTTTTCATTACTACCTAACCATTATCCATACGTCATGCCTGCAAAAGTGCATGACACAAAACAGCTAAACTATAGCCGAAAAAGAGGGATAGTGCAAGTGGTGGGTGGTGGCATTAAATGTGGATACCAAAACGTTTTTAACTTTTTCCAAAATAAAAAAGTTTAAAATATTCAAACGTTTTCACATCTTTACCTATAAATACCCCAAACAAAAGAAGTAACACACACAAATTTACAAAAGCAAAACAAACTCTGCTAAAATTTTCTTTCAACCAAAAGTGTGTGTATTCTTTAACTTTTCTGGGTAAAACATCATTTTTCAAACCATTTTCTTTGGTCAAAGTTGTGTTAGCATCTATGATATCCGTCTTAGTGTTTTTCCACCTTGATAACATATCAAGAATTTCATGGCAGCGATCAAAGTTGGATTCAACTTGTGACCATCTGGTTCTTGATATTGCCATTGTCCTTTTAAACCAAAAACTCTAAAATGGCAGCCAACCAAGCAATCGAATATGCCCATAAATGTGGCAATTTGACTGTTGAATCCCTAGTTTTTCATAACAACAATGTTGTGGGTAATTTCTATTATCCACAAACTGCCCTAGCCTACAAATAAATTTGTAAATTTTAGATGAACTGTCCTTTGGCTGAGGCTTTTACAAGAACACCCTCAGTGATATACCAAAAATTCCATAGGGAGTTCTGGTGTACTGCTATTGCTTATGACCCAAACCCACCTGTTAATGACTTTGAGGTTCGCCCTCTTAAAGAGTACAAAATCAAGTTCACAGTGATGAATGGAAAAAAAGCCACTGACCATTGACTTCAAAACCTTTGTTAAATCCACTGGTATTGATTATGTCTCATCCCTCCCCTGAGGTTGTGAAGGCTGAATTGGCCAATATTGTTGAGAATCCAATTCTATTGGATAGGACACCCGTCCTAAAAACTGCTTTGCCTATGGCTTGGAGAATCCTGTTTACTTTTGTCATTCAAGTCCTCGGTGGGAATTACTCATCCACTGAATAGATCAACTCTATTCAGCAACTGATAGCTTAGTATCTCCTCATAGGGACAAAGGTCGACATAGGAGAGATCACTTATGGTGATCTTGTAGCTAGGCTCACGAACAAGTATAGGTAGAAATACGTTTCCTACCCTAGATTTATCTCGTGTGCCTTAGAAGTGTTACTGGGTTCCAACTGCACTCAGGATGAAAAATTTAGGAGTCCTACTACCATTCTGAGTAACTCTAATTTTTCAAAAGACCCATCCAAAGTAACTCCTATTGAATTGACGGCCTTCATGATTGCTATAAATAATCATGAAACCTTAGTATCTCCACTTCTTTTCTCTGTAAAGACAAAGAAAGCAAAGTCTCAGACTATGACTCCAACCTTACCCAAGTCACAGGGCCCTGAGGCTTCAGGAGCACTCTCTAAGAAGAGAAATAAGCCTAAGTCCAAAAAGACCACCCTTGAGACCTAAGTAACACCACCCAGTGTGCCAACGAAGGATTCTGAGAAAACCCAATCAGTCTCCTCGGGATAAACTGCTCATCCCCAAGATACAGAGAGAACTACACAACTCCCTGATAAGGGATCCCATTCTTCACTCGACGAGGAAACTCGTAAATCACAAACTTTGTCTGAGGGTACAACTACTGATCCCAAAGACTTAGGGGGAAACATTCAGCTCGCTAATAAGGGATTGCCTTCCACGATTTCTGATGAAGGTACTAGTAAAACCAAGTCTTTACCTGAAGGGCTACGTGAGGATAAAGACTTAGAGAGATTAAAACCACTCGTTGATATGGAATCACAAAACCCTCCTGTTACTAATCTCTTAGCGACTGATGCTAAGTACCAGGTGGACTAGACCCAATCCACTAGATTAAGGTATCAGTCCCTGACTAAAAACAAAGGCAAGACTTCTCCTGAAGTGGAGTTAGATACTCACACCCTGATACTCTCAACCGCTACTGATGTTCAAGCTCTTTTGCTCTCTGATGATGAACTCATTAAAGAAAGTGAAGATGATGTTTTTGAGGCTGAAGATGAAATAGACGAAGACATCCAACAAGCTGCTGAAGAAGAAGTCCAGTCTCCTAAACCTTCCAGAGAGTCAACTAAAATTCCCACTAAAGAGACTCAGTCTCAAGAACATCAGTCTCCCTCACTAAACCAGGATCAGCCTGAAACTTCCTAAGCCTAGAAGACTGATGCATCAGACTCAAAGTTCTCCTCTTGCTCTGAATCTCTCAAGCCTCATGACAACTGCATACCTATCACTAAAAGAAAATTGGTAAGCAACCTTCAAGACTTTGCAGCAATTATCTTTGCTCACATTGTTGATGATCATTGGGAAAAACATAAGGAGGCTGCTGTATCATATGCTAATTTAAGATGAAATCTAAGATTTCATTAAAACAAGCTTCACAAAATATGAGAACAATGATACTACTCTCAGGAGCTTTCAACAAATTCTCAATCTCTTCAAATCTGATCACAATACAAGCATGAGGAAGATACTTGAAAATCTTAGGGAAGTTCAGAATGCAGTCAAGGAGGACCCTGTTTTGAATAAGAAAGTTCTTGAAGCCACTGAAGCTTACATAAAAAATTCAACCACTCTTACTAAGCTACTCACCCTGATGAAGACTTTTGATTTCTCTAGTCTTAAGTCTCTAACTAAATCTCTAAAAGTTGATGTGGATGCTCCACATCTATGGCCTGGTCTTTTGGTCCCAGACTAACAAATATTAAGCTCACTCAGGCTATAATTTAGTCTGATATTTCAATTCTCAAATAAGACACCTCTCAGATTAAGTCTATAATGCCTAAAATTTTCTGTGCCTTTAAAGAGAAGACTCCTCCCTCAAGCAGTGTGCCAACAACAACACTTGCTATCACTAGGGGTCCAACAACTATTAAGGGGGAGAATTCTGCTTACACTGCCAATGAATAACATCCTTCTCACACCGAGGGGGGAGAAAGCTGATATGGATACTGATGAAATAGTGGAGAAAGAACCATCGAAAGAGCTTGAGAAAGAAAAAGCTGAGGAAGAGCCTGCAAGAGCATCTTGAGAAATTTCAATATCAACTGTCATTCCAATAACAAGACCTAATCCTAAAACTAGATTAATTGAATTCTCCTCAAGACCACCACTCAGTGATCCAACTCTTGAGTTTCCAGTTTCCAAGCCTGAAACTGAAATCATTGGATCATCATCTGGTCCAGTGATTGACATCACCCCATCTGAGCAACCTGAAATGTCCACCAGTGGCTCCCAAAGCTGATAGAAGGAAAGACATAGCCCCTGATGATACTAAATCACCAAAGAAGCTTGTCAAAGCCTCAACTATTGTTCGTCCTGACCTTGATGAACCAATTAGAGTTCTTTATGAAATTCATGGGAAAATGTACCAACTTAGAAACAATGAAATCCAAACTCACTTAGACAAAGAGGAAAAGATCAAAAAGGCTGCTGAGGAAGCAAATCTATTGGCTATGAGTAAGCCTGAGCTAATCAAAGTGCCAAAGTGCTACATGAAGAAGCCTCAAATGTAGGGATTGATCCCAAGGTCCTTGCAAGTTCAAAGGGTGGTCAAGAGTTTAAAAAGATACAGGATGTTGTGTTGAAAGTCCTTAACAGAAAATACTCTCAAAAGGTCAAGAAAGCTATGAAACTCAAAATGAAGAGTCTTGATCAATATATGTGGACAACCACCAGCAAACTAAAACCAGAACCAATCACTAATGTCAAGATTCATGCCAAAACAAAGCCTATGGTAATCACTATCTACAGAGGCACTAATAGAAGGATAGACGCTTTTAAAGAGGTGTCTATGAGACCTTTCATGTTTAGGAGTCTTTGTGATTAACTAAATCTTGATGAAACTTGGTCCTATCATTGAGAAGAAAAAGAACAAGATTGTTGGTGAATTAATGACATCTCTAGGGAAGAGATATGAAAGACTGAATAAAATCCCTGAAGAACTTGGAATTCAGTCAGCTCTTCCTGCCCCTGCACAAGCTCAATCTCAATCCTCAGGAAGGAAAAGGAAGCATATGAAATTGGAGCCTAAAATCAGAATTCCTAGTTTAGAATGTAACAGAAGTCTTCCTAAGGGTGTTTCATTTGTCAACAACATGGTTATTGAAGAGCCTGAGTATGGAATGTCCTTCATTGATATCTTTGGTGATGAAGCATTTAAGAGAATGAATGATATCCATAAAGTTGACATTGAAACCATACCGACCTACCTGGTGATGGCCTCAAACATCACTACTCCTTAAAACCAGAGGTTCTGCTTGAAGCTAAGGCTATTGATTAGAAACCACCCGTAATCACTATCTACAGAGGCACTAATAGAAGGAACTTTAAAGTTCATAACCCTTTCAAGTTTGGTGACTTTGGAATAACTGAACTAGATGAACTTGGTCCTATCATTGAGAAGAAAAAGAACAAGATTGTTGGTGAATTAATGAAGTATGTTTTTAAGAACTCAATATCTCGTATAAGCTCTCTAGAACTCAGTGGAAGAAGAAGCTGTATGTACTCACTTACACTAAAAAAACACTTAGGCTATATTTACATCCAAATAAGGGGAGATTGTTAGGCCCATTTAGTGCCTAATGATCTTTCACTTGGATTTGAATATAAAATATCCTAAGTGTTAGAATACCTTTAACAAATCAAGTTCATTAAGTGAATAGACACTTAGTGAGGTGCCTTCAAGAGCTTAGCCTGAGTCTACAAGAAAGACTCTAGCATTAAGTGAGGCGGTTCTTAGTCAATGAAGCCTAAGCCGAAGAAGAAGGTGATGAGATCAGTGAGTTATTGAAATAGACTCAATTATGCTTCTTTGATGGATTAAACTGATAATTGATGGTGGAGAGTGGTGGTAGTCGATGGTGGTGATGGTGTCTGAAGGGTGTTTGGGATCTTGGTTTGTCAAGCAAGTCACCCAAAATATCACCTTTTTCTAAGTGTTCTAAACGAATTGAGGTTTGTGTGTGTAAGAGATATGGAATGAGGTGATTAGGGGCTGTATTTATAGGCTAAAAATGGGCCAAAGTGCGCCGCACAAACTTATTTGTGCGCCGCACATAGGGTGTTAATGCACTTAGCATTTAATTGCATTTAATTTTTCCTCAGACTCAAAAGTGCGCTGCACTTTGGCCAAAACCACCGCACTTTCTGCATATTCAGAAGTTGGCCTTTTTCATGGTTGTAGATAATTGAATTCTCTTTTCGTGGCCGCTTAAATCAACTAAAACGGAGTTCGTATGACCGAGTTATGGCCAAAACAGTGAACAGGTGTCGGGAAGTTTGAGTTTATTTCTTCATTTAAGCTTCAAATCTTTGTGTAATCTTCGTATTCTTTACGGACACATATCACGAACCTTATAATAAGCAAATATACTCCTGTTAAGTACCAAAAAGTTCCATGAGAAATGATCAAATAAATGCAAATAACGCCGCGGAAAACATGTATAATTAAGGCGTTATCAAATCCCTCCACACTTGAATTAGATGCACCTTTATAATCTTAGATGCATTATAACGCATCATAATATGTTTTCTAGCTTTTAATTAGAAGCATTACGTTATATAGATGGTTTCATTTTTCTTTATTTTTTGTTCCTCTGCATGTGCCAAAATTCTTGGGAAAAATCAATTTGCACATCTAAGCATCAAATTAACGTTCGAAACTCAAAATGATGCATCTAAATGAATAAAAATACATCTAATGCAAGTCGTTGCATCTCAAATTTGTCGGTTTTAGTTACTTCATCACCACTTCTTATTTTAATTTACTTCTTACTGGATCCTTACTTTATAATATATATTTATTTATATATATATATACTATATTTTATATTATATATATATATATATATATATTATATATATATATTTATATTTAATTATATATATATATGGTGTGTGTGTGTGTGTGTATATATTCATATATATATATATATATTTATATATAATATATTTATATATTTATATAAACAATTCAACTTGTAGCAATGTCACGACAAATATAAAAAATGGCCAAAAATATTAGCAGTAGCACTCAAATCATCCATCATATACTAATAAAGTAAGATCATTCATTCATAACATAAATTCATACTTGAAAGGTATGAATATTACAAGACTAGAAATGAAGCATAAAGGCATAAACATAAGTGCTTCTAAACTAAAGTTGGATGGTCATTTATTTAGAGAAATTTAAACATATAAGAATGTTTAATTTTGACGAGGTGATAGAGGAGAAGTTGGTGAGGCATTGTTTGGTGGAGCATGAACTCGAGCAAGGGGACGAGTGAGAAGGAATTGGATAAAGTTGAGCTCATCTCTCAATAAATGAAATTCATTTCGGGTGTATATGCAACAATGACAAAAGCCCAAGTGAAAGTTGACTTGGTCAAGAGTAGTGGGGTGTATCAAAGGTGGTGATGGAGATTGTGAGAATGGTGGTGCTTAAGAGTAGACATTTATTTTATTTTGGAGGTTGGTTTCAAGTAGATAGGATATGTGATGGAGTTGATTCACCATTTGATCCCTAAGCGAATTTTGAGAAGGTGATGGTAAAGGTTGAGAATTGGAAACTCTTGGTGCAAGTGGTGGTGAGACATTTTGCGATTGAGGTGGTGATTATGGTGAAGAGGTGGTTCTTCTCCAAAATTATCTTACCGAGATTCTAGGTTTTCTTGAGAAGTTTGGAGGGGGGTTTGAAGAAGACATGATGAGTAAAGAGTGGTAGAAGTGAAGAAGACAGGATGATAATGGAGAATGAAGAAGATGAGTAGTTTGTATAATGGAGGAGGTGATGTAGTTTTGGAAAATCATGGCATTGGATGAACAAAGGTTCCAAAAAGTGTTTGTCTAAACAGAGAAAGACCAGCTAAGGCTAATATAGAGAGGGTCAAAGTTGCAGAAAAAGAGAAAAAAATAAAAATTTTGTGGCCTGTAAGTCTGTCCGTAAAATAATAGGCGGTCCCAGATATATTTAGGGGCTGTCCCATGTATTTGGGGGCCGTTTTCTGGGGGTTGCGAAATTTTCTAGTATTTCATGTTTTTTAATTTTGTTCAAAAAAGAGACGGCTAGAAATGATTGTTTGCAGCAATTCCAATGTGCCAGATCATTATTCTAGCTTAATGTCATGTAGGTCAAGCAAGCTAGTCTAATTCAAGTAAATGATCAATCAAAGGCATAGTGATCAAAAAATAGCATTAGTCATGAATTATAATCAAGGAGTAATTATGTAAGTACTAACATGCATGGCAAGACATAAGAGCATCTAATTTAATCATACATTTAACAAACTAGTTAGTCCTAGTAGGTAATAGTGTTACATTAAGACCTTGTGTGACCTCCCAAGTCGATCATAATGATTATGATGAGCACAACGAACATTTTCTGGGATTTTTCATTTGAAGAGTTAAAAAGAGGATTCCATTTTGGTTGGTAAGTGAGAATTTATTTCATTTGAAGTGTTACCTGATTAGTTTGTAGAGATATTGAAAGCACAAGGCCATATGGCAGGTGCCATTAGTGCGATGCTGAGTCATTTATTCGATTGATGTTGATATGAGAAAGATTGATTGAAGTGGAAGAGGTTATGAAGAGAGGAATATAGGCTTCACAAGCTGAACAATTTGATCTTTGTCAATAATCATGAGTGCATATAAACTGTTCTCAACAGAATACGTATATGTGCCATTTTTAGATAATGACAAATCTTTTCAGGGAAGAGATTGCATTGGTCATCAAAATCGAACTTGAAGCCATTCAGACGCTTTTTAGTGACGTTGTAGATGATTGTGTTGGGATGAATTAGCTTAGTATATAGAGGATCTTTGGTTGGAGAAGAGTTATGATGTAGAATAGACTTAAGAGACCATTCATTGTTATAAAAACATTGTCCTTCAAAAGGAAGATCGAGTAATGTTCCAAAGTCTTTAAAAGACGCACATGTTCTTTTTCCATTTATTTCGAAGAATATGATCCAAATATCATCGATTAAAACAAGTTCGAATGTTTAATAAAATTCAATTATGAATTTTGGATAGAAATTTCCACTTAAGTGGAGGAAAGAGTGAAATCCTACATTGATTAGAATCTCTTATAAGTTGACCTTAGGATCAAATGTTGTATCAACAATTTTACCTTCATGGATTGGTCGATTGGATATTTTTAGAGATGACATCTTAAAGAGAAAGTGTATATGGAATTTTGTTGTAAGGATTTACTCATCAAATTTATGCATCTTTTTCACCTAATCAACAATAAAAAGAAATTCTTAGTATGTATATATTGCTTTGACATTAAGGTATTAATTGTTTTTACCTAGTGTGTGTCTATATGTAATACATGTGGAGTGGTAGTTAACTCCACTTTAGACAAAAACCTATGAGTTAACCCAAACACACCTTAATTGAATTTTGCTCATCCTAACCATTGTCGAAAATATATATATTAACTATACTATCTCGATCGATGGTCATGTGATCATTATGAATGAGTGCAAAGCGTAAAATATTTTTCATGATGTTCTTATTGTGTATAAATTTGAAAATAAATTGGGGTGTTTTTGAAAAAATTTACAAACACCTCAAATTATGTAAATTTATATCCGGATGCATAATAGTTTATATTTATGTTATTCTAGTCTAATTGCATAACAATACTCGAAAAATTGAAAACCCACAATTTTTGATTGTATGCTTACTGAATTTCTAGACTCAAATTTGAGAAGAAAATGATGAGATCACTTACAATTTGTGAGTATTATGATGTTATAGATGATATTTGATGTTACTTTTCATCTTCAACTTTGAGGTTTTGATGGTGGATTTTAATGTTTTGAGGAAGTGGGTTTCGTCAGTCGTAGGTTGGAGAATGAGGGATGTTTATTTTTGTGTTTTTAAAATTATGGTTAAATATTACATGTCCTCCTGCCAACGGCCCCATAAATATATGGGGGCCGCCTAATTTATGGGGACCTCCTCCAGCAGAGGTATTTTAGACTCGATTTTTGACGAATTTTACAAAATGAGTGACATTTTAATTTGCATTTTGCTAATTAAAAATGTTTAAAATACTTTGAATGAAGTAATTAAGTTGTCACGACACGAAATGAAACATAGAATAGAATCGAAACTAGAAGAAAAAAAGAGACCGATTTACGAAATGTGTTCCATCATTCCTAAACCAAGACGAAGATAATTGAACGATTCGCGTTTAAGAGGTTTAGTGAGAATGTCAGCGATGTTATCTTCAGACGAGACCTTTTCGATGGAGATGTTTCCTTTTTGGATATTGTCCCGAAGGAAATGGTGACGAAGTTCGATGTGTTTCGTCCGCGAGTGTTTGTTAGCCATGTTTTTAGTAAAGTGATGGTCATTATTGATCCCGAGCCTTGTGTAGGAAAACGTAGTTTACGAGAATCTTTCATAAGCTAATAAGGCCTAGTTGTCGGGCTTAAAGCTCATTCCTAAGCTTGGTCCGGCCCAAATGACATATAAGAAAGCACACAAGGCTTGTCTACTCTATGTACTATATAAAGCCCTCTCCAAGTGTGGAGAGGGTATTGCTTCTTATTTCTTTTCTTAACAAGTAACCATCTTTTTTCTCTCTTTATTTCTCTCTAGTTCTTTCTCTCTCTAAAATCTTTTATCTTATTTTGTGTTTATGGTGATGAAATGATATCATCCAACATGTGGTTTAAGTTGTGGTTTAGTGGTTAGGTTAGGTTTAGTGGTTTAAGTTGTGGTTATTTGAGCTTATTAGTTCGGCTGATTTTTAAGCTTACTCTACACTCGGCTTAATTTTATTTTTCACTATTTATTTTAAACTTTTTTTCTTTCTTTGAAAATCGTGTTTTGTCAATCCTTCCGGGCCTAATGTTCTAAATTTTCTTTTGGGCTTATACTTATACTGTTGCTTTGTGTTAATATTCAAACAGTATAGGGTGAGTATTTCTTATTTGTAGTGCTATGGTTTGATAAAACAAAAAGGGTGACGTTGTTGTGTTATGGTTTGATAAAACAAAAAGGTATCTTAAACAACTTATTTTCCAGCTTATTCACGTAGCTTATTAAAAGCTTATAGCCTCCAAGTCTCCGTTTTTTTGGTTTTGTGCTCATTTTCTTTAAAAACTTGGAACTCTTTCATGTCCAAAACATAAGTAGCCTATTTGTTACCTTCTTTTCGTGGCTTATTTTTGTGGTATAAGCAAGCTTAATTTTCAAGCTTATAAAACTGCTTATTTTTTAGCTTTTCGTAAGCTTTTTCTTGTACACGGTTTGAAAAACAAAGAGGGGAACAAGATCCATGTTTTAAGGAAACAAGGACGGTTTTTGTTGGTTTCCATAGAAGACAAACGCAAGGACTAGTATGTTTTTTGGTTTTTTATGAAGGACACCGGATTAGCAACTCTTCATCAACCGGACTCGGCAATCCTTTATCAAACCGCATATACTCGCAGTTTTCATTTCATCTCCGGAACTCGCAGCTTATCATTCATTAACCGAATTTGCAATCATCCGAACTCGCAGTTTCATCATCAACCGAACTCTCAGTTTTACTTACAAACCGAATTTGCATCATCCCTTTAAGAACCGAATTAGCAACTCATCTAAAGCATAATATACACGTTTTAACTCTTTCTGGATTTTTCAAATTTGAGTGTCGGTTCATTACGGGACTTCTAACTTATATCATTGTGATCGTGATTCGTTTTCGATCAAGTGGTATCATTCAAATTTAACCTGCGATTACCCGTACGCTCCACGGAGATTAAAACGTAAACAACGTTATCATTTTTGCTAAATTTGAATGAAGAAGACGATGTCACGTGCATGAGTTTCATTTTTTAATATTCTTTAAAATTTTAATTTTTCACTTTTAACCTTTGTTTTCTAAAAGGTTTCATTTATAGCCCCTTGTTAAAAATGACAATTACTACTCGTCCTTTATTTTTAGAACATGTTCAAATTCTTCAACCTTTCCACTTTCATCCTTTATTAATTAGTCCTTAGTTTTGAAACTTTTTTAATTTTAACCTTTATTTTCCAAATATTTTCATTTATAGTTTTTGTATTTTATTTTTCAAATTGTTTATTTAACATATAGTTTTATAAGAATTTTTACTCTTAGTCCTTCGTGTGACAAAAGTGT
Source organism: Tanacetum coccineum (assembly GCA_026074375.1). Lineage (NCBI taxonomy): Eukaryota > Viridiplantae > Streptophyta > Magnoliopsida > Asterales > Asteraceae > Tanacetum > Tanacetum coccineum. The sequence goes on along the minus strand of BQNB010000447.1, from coordinate 133,826 downwards.
GGTAACTGTTAGTCCGTTTAGCTCAACAATCGTTTTTAAAAGCTCACGTACTTCAACTACAACAACGATTTCAACAAAAAATAATTAATCAATGTTTCACGGTTTCTTCTTGATTTTGTAAAATCCCGCGAAAGATTCAATTCTTTTCTCGGTTTAAATCTAAGACTTGTAAAATCCTGTGAACGTTAATTGAATTCAATCCACAACAACAATCACTTTACCTACTTACATCCTTGCATATCATTTCACATCACTTTTGCAATGTCGACTCAACAAGACATCAATGCTATTAGAGCACAACGACTTGTAAACACACATGATCTTTGGCATTAATGGCCAAAACACTAGGAGACACCTTTCACCCAGATCACTCATCACTTATTACATGCATCACAACATACAACCCTACAACCACTTTGTCCAACACTTCATTCAACACAAACTAAATGCCAATCTAATGCAGATCTCGAAGATAGTTTCAGATCCACAGTGGCAATGAACGAGGCACTTTCTTTAATGGCTAAAGCATTCAAACTCAACACCATTCCAACAAACAACAACCAAAGAAGTTCATTAATTCCCCGCAATAGTCAAATTACACAATCGGATATGAACACGAGCTAAGACATCAAAATGCAAATGGTTGATGACAATATTGGAAATAAGGTGAGACAAAATGCTGTGCAGAATGATGGGAATGAGGTTGGGCAAAATGCAGTTTAGAATCCGAGTATTCAGAATGTTGAAAATATGAATGGGCTTAGTGTTGTTTCAGAAATTGCAAATCAGTATGGGAATGGAAATGTTGTTACAGCACCGGCTAAGGGTAATGGTAATGGTATCAATGGTAATCCGATAAGGTGTTACAACTGTCGAGGAGAGGGTCATTATGCCAGCAACTGCCACAGAAATCACGTAAATGGGTGTGCTTATCTCAGCAACAGCTATCAGATTGCTCAAGAGGATGACGCGAGATCCAATAGCCACTCAAGAGGAATGTAAGTTCATGGTACAGATGCTTATGAAGAAAACTGAGAGAGTAAAAGTGAACTGCATTTAGTGGAATACTTTGCAGCAAGCATTCCACATCAGGAACTCGGTAGCACAATGCTCCGTCTATGCTCACGATGGATCAATTATGGTAAACAAAGATGGAAAGTGTTACGATCATGATAAATCTCAATAGCTTTACCACGAGTGCAGTTTATGATTCCAAACTGGAGCTTGATCGTACAAAAGAAAAACTTTAAAACATTGAATTATTTAAAATGGAAAAAGTATACAGTTGTTCTTTGGATTAATTGTACACAAATAATGTGAAGAGTGCAAATATGGACAAAGATTTCATATGAATAAAGCTTATAATGGACATGCAGACAAAGATCGAACGGTTGCAAGCTCAGTTGGGAGATCTTAAGGGTAAAAGTAGTGATACTTAATGTGCATCAAATACCCTTGATCTGGTGTCTCAGAAACTTGAAGATGAGAACGTGCCACTAGAACTTCAGGTTCATAGTTATGCTAAAGAAAATGAACATCTTAAGACAACATACAAGAATGTTTGATTATATCAAAGTGACTCAAGATAGGGCCAAATCAATTAACTTGATCTTGCAAAATAATTGTATGTCACCTTCATGAAAATGCTAAGCTAAGAGCTAGCTATTTGATAAGTTTCTAAACCAAAAAGGCCACCACAAAGTCTCAGAGAACGAATACTATGTTTACAATGCAATCAATATTGGGGAAATCACCTTTTTTCTTCTTCTTCTAGGATTCAAAAATCTCTTTTCTGTCACTCCCTTTCCAAATCCTGGTTCTCCCCAACGTTGTTAGGACGAATGCTGTGACTAAACCAGTAACTTTTAAAAATCGGCACCTTCTCCACAGAGAATCGAAAGTTGTGCAAACTGTTAATGTGATTGCCCTAGAATCTTTAGGCCTAATCCTTCTAAGACCTCTAGGGTAGATAATGTTGTTCCTAACAAACTCGTTAAAACAAGCGTTAGGATAAAACTAATCACTGTTTCACAACCAAATGTTATTCATAAGTAACAAGCTAATTTTGACTCAAACGGTTTTTCTTCTACTAGAGTAAACAACACTGCTAAGACTAGAATACCACATCCTAGGAGCAATTCTAATACTGATAGAGTTCCATCTAAGTCTATGAGTAGTTTTCTCTCGAATAAAGTCAAGAAAATAGAAGAAAAAACCATAGGAATTCCCAAATTCCTAAGAATTAAAAGCACATGTCATCTGAATGTAATAACTCTACGCTTTCCAATCGAAATGTTAAATCTGAATTATTTGTGTTATGTGTAAGCAATGTTTAGTTACTGCCAATCATGATGTCTGTGTGCTTAATTATGTGAATAACATGAATTCTCGTGCTGATAACCAAAGTGCCAATGTCACAATACGTGAAAATCAAAAGAAATATAAGGAAAATGCCAAGAATTCGAAGGAGTTAGGGTCCAAAGGAAGTCTTGCTTCATCTAGGCTAGCCAAACCATCGAATTGTCTTAGGTGGATTCCAACTGGAAGAATTTTTGCCATGTGTGGAAAATTAACTGCATCCAGTAACACCGAGAATAAGTCTGAAAAATCTATGTATGACAATGCAAGTACTTCTAATCCCTCGGAACCTTCAAGCAAAGGGTTTCCGATTTCTACTTCTCTTCTTGGCAGGTTATCAAGACTAAGGAAACAACATACTTCTATCTATCCGATTGTTGTTCTCTAATCTCCAGGTCTATGGCTTGTAATCAAATGTCAGATTGCAACCCGTTCTTCAGATAAAAGGAAAATGTACGTGTCAGTGCGTTTATCCTTAACAACAAAAAGAGAAAAAATTTCGGTCTTGAGCTACTTTTGGAACATTCAATGCTTGTTAGCTCAAGTCAATGGCTTATGTACACTTCAGTGCATAACCCGAGCTTTAAATAAAAGGGGAGTGTACGCTTCAGTGCGATTTACCTTAAAAAGAAGAGAAATCTTCTTGTTTTCAAAACAGTTGAACATAATTTTTCAAGAATTTTTAAAAAGGTTTTTCAAAATCTTTAAAAATTATGTGTTCAACACTCTCTCCTCATGTCACTTCAGTGGATATGATAGTCATGACGTCAATGATAGAGTTGGAAAGTTTATTCGGTTATCTGTTCGACGAATAATTCAAATGGAGAAAATCAAGTTGTTTCAAAGTCTTCCGCTGTTACTACTGTTGACGCATCTGATAAACGTCAATAACAACAAGATTCAACTTCATCTACTTCAACTCTAGCAACAACTATCACTGCTAATGGAAACTTCGACTTGTAAATATTATTGATCTTTCTCTTTATTTTGATTTATAAATATCTTTGAAAAAGAAAATACAAAAATATAAAACCTATAAAAATAAAATACAAAATTAGAAAATTTTAAAAATACAAAAATAATCTTCTCCGACATATCTCTCGACAATCGATAACATTTACGCACCTAGAAATGTTGATTAATATTAACCACGGTAATAAATGAAGTTCGAGCGCTGAGAGTTTTAATTGATTTCAAATACATTGTCTTTCTCTTTTCTCTACGACTTGCTAAGTAAATTTCAGCTTAGGAAATCAGTCTCCAAGAAAGGAAAATTGTTCATTTATGTTCCATTTTAATCCTACACAACGGGGAGATATATCTTCTCGGTCTTGAGCATACGTCTATTAAACATTCTAAGTTTTGAATGCTCAAGAGAAGTAGTAAGGAAAATGATGGTAAATAAGATATATCTCACATATTTTCCTGTTGAGCACAATTTTTCAAGATATTTTCAAAACGAAAATTCAAATTTTTTAAAATTGTGTGCTCAACAAACTCCTACTCCAAGTTTTCACTCTATTATATAATTAAGGGGAAGTATAATAATATGATTCATTCTGCATGCACTCCTGTTCTCCCAAGACTTAGTTAGGCTCATGTGAATTCTGGACATTAACTTGTTTTTAATTCACTAATTGTCAAAAATTGTAAACACATATGCAATTTTTGAGGGGGAGAATAGTGATTAAAATGTTATCAATACGGATTAATAACGGATACGATCTTTAATCTATAAGTGTGTTCCCAAACCTCGCATGTGCAAAACTCTTTCTTAATATAGTACATATGTGTAGGGGGAGATTTTTGGTAACTCTGGAAACACTCAATGTGTCTTAAATGATTTCTCAAACACGTTGATTGATTTTTTATCAAATGGTTTTATGGATCTTCATGGCAATACCCCAAAGACCGACCAATTGTTGTTTCTCAAGGATTTATAAGGCGGTTAAGGTTAGGTATATTCGTTCCATGATCCAGCCTGAACTCGGAGGGATCTTACCCAGGAAACAATCCTTTAGATAGAATTATGAAGTCCTAGGATATGATTGAAAATAGGGAGTAAATGAGCATAAGGGTATTGTGCCGACTGAGTGGAGGCTAGTGTGGAACAACTCAACTAGGTTACCTAGTCACTGAAGTCTCGGTAAGCACTGAAGGGGTTTAGAATGAAAAAGAATTGTAAGGATAAAAGGTGAATAAAGAAGCCATATACAACCCTAGGTCAGAAACGGGTCAATTATTAAATCTATCGGTAATCACAAAGATGTTTCTGATATTGAAGACTAACATCATGGATCCCAGTGATGGCAATGGCACAACCCTCCTAAGCTACTCAGAATCTCTCAAAAGATTTCTGTTTCATTTCTCACGAAGATCAACACGTTTCTATCTGCTTTCTCATTCTGAGATCATTGATATTAAAAAGGTGGCAGTCCGCTCCAGCCTTCGATTACTAAATAACAAATGTGCACTTATAGAGTTTAGAAGCAGCAACGACGATCCATCAAAATCTCACTAGGGACACAAATTCAATATACAAAATGTCGTACATCATTATTACAACATTTGGTATCAATAAGTTCCCCCCTACGCAATTTATCCTTTGATATTTGCCAGGACATCAGAGTGATATCTTTAGTATTCACAATGACGATGGAAATCCTTTCTTGAGTCCAAACATTCATACAAGCTCTTGGTAGTTGACTTACAGATTCTAAATTATTCAAGATTGTGTCAATCTAGTTATATCGATTATGGTCCAGTATATGAATTGACGACTCAATTCAAGAAAGATTGTAAACTATTTGATTCACTCTTACAGTGTTGTTGCTTTGAGTCGCTTCCGGTAACAAAGAACGGCTGCACAGCTGGACAACCTGTCAAGGAGATTCTTTTTAAATCTACCTAATCACAGCAATACTTTATAATGATTAACGGGGATACCGTGGTTATTGCTACCGTATTCGACCGAAGTGACAATGACAACTTTCGTCAATATATGCTTATCTCTATACCTTTAATTGCAGGTTCCCGACTGGTAAGCAGCTTCTAGTCCATGACGAGTCAAGATTCAAGACCTCATGCTCAATCGACAAAGATAAATACACGATGAAAGCTTAAGCACATGTGTCAAAGTCTTCCGCAATCTCTGATGAACAAGCACTTCATCAAAAGAACATTTTTGACAAGATTGCCGAATAATAACAAAGATATATCTTAAAAGTGGATCAAGTACTACTCCTACCATGATGTGGTATAAGTAATCATGTTAAAAGAAATGTTGAGGGAGATTGTTAGTAAGCTTTCAAGACCTTGAGCATGAGGGTGGAGACACAAGATCGCAAGACGACATAAAGATTCAAGGATAAGGATTTAGAGATCCTAGTAGTCATGATAAATCAAAGCCAAAGACCACAATATCAGTATTTTATCAAAATGAATATCAAATTAAAGATTATTGATCCAAGGTCACAAGCACTCAAACGGAACTTTAAAATAATCCTAGAACACAAGGCTCTAGATCAAGGACGTCACTAAGATGGATCCACATTGATATGACCACCCCTTACGAGGAGATTGTTAGCCGTGTTTTTAGTAAAGTGATGGTCATTATTGATCCCGAGCCTTGTGTAGGAAAACGTAGTTTACAGGAATCTCTCTTAAGCTAATAAGGCCTAGTTGTCGGGCTTAAAGCCCATTCCTAAGCTTGGTCCGGCCCAAATGACATATAAGAAAGCCCACAAGGCTTGTCCACTCTATGTACTATAAATCCCTCTCTACGTGTGGAGAGGGTGTTGCTTCTCATTTCTTTTCTTAACAAGTAACCATTTTTTTTCTCTCTTTATTTCTCTCTCAAGTTCTTTCTCTCTCTAAAATCTTTTCTCTTATTTTGTATTTATGGTGATGAAATGATATCATCCAACAGTGTTGCATCGGGTTTTTGCTTAGGTCAATCGCACCTTTATTGTCGCACATGATCGGAACGTTGTCGAGTCGAATATCGTAGTCGATAAGAGCTAGTTTCATCAATGTGCGTTGTTGAATTGCCTTTTTGCACTTCATATTCTGCTTTGGTCGTGGAATATAGCAAGATCGTTTGTTTCTAGAGAACCAACGATATTAGAAAACATCCTACAGGACTGTACAAATTTCTGATACTGTTTTTCATCTACATAATCTCCCGCATGATCAGAGTCGGCATATACTACGGTTTCTATGTCGGTCCCCTTAGGATACCATAATCCTAACTGCATAGTGCCTTTAATGTATCAGAAGATACGCTTAACCACTTCAAGATGAGAGGTTTTAGGATCCTCTTGGAAGCGTGCACAAAGGCAGACACTAAATGTGATATCGGGCCTACTTGTCGTTAGGTATAATAAACTACTAATCATGCCTCGGTACTTGGTACTATCTACCGACTCACATTCTTCGTCTTTCATTAGTTTCGTATCTGAAGACATAGGTGTTTTCATTGGTTTAAAATCTTCTAAGCCAAATTTCTTAAGCATTTCTTTAATATATTTAGATTGATTAAAGATGTCATCTTCTATTTGTTTTATTTGTAATCCTAGGAAGAAGTTTAGTTCACCCATCATTGGCTCATTCTCAATCGCCCGTGGATGATTTTGGCGAAGTCATCACACAACTCTTGACAAGTTGAACCGAATATAATGTCGTCGACATATATTTGAACAATGATGAGATTTGAACCTTTATTTTTTGTAAAAAGTGTGTTATCTACCATTCCTATGTTATATTCATGTTTAATAAGAAAAGATTTCAATCTATCATACCAAGCTTTGAGAGTTTGTCAAAGACCATACAAAGCTTTCTTGAGTTTATAAACATGATTAGGTTTTTCTAAATAAATGAATCCCGGAGGTTGTGTCACATATACCTCCTCCTTGATAAAACTATTTAGGAATGCACTTTTTACATCCATTTGGAATAAGTTAAAATCTAAGGCACAAGCATAGGCTAATAAAATCCTAATTGACTCTAATCTAGCTACATGAGCATAAGTTTCATCATAATTGATGCCCTCTTGTTGATTATAACATTGAGCTACTAACTAGCCTTATTACGAGATATGATACCGTTCTCATCTAGCTTATTTCTATATACCCACTTAGTTCCTATAATTGTTGTACTCTTAGGGTATGGTACTAACTCCCAAACATCATTTACAATGAATTGATTTAATTTTTCTTGCATTGCCATTATCCAACTTTTATCCTTTAAGGCTTCATTCACATTCTTAGGTTCTATAGTTGATATAAAACAAAACATGTTACTTTGGTTTTGGGATTGAGACCTAAAGGTTCTTTGGTTAAGGTTTCCTATGACGTTTTCTAATGAATGGTTCTTAGATTCCTTAATGTTAACAATTTCATTAACTTTTAAAGTTTCATCCTCAATGTTATTTTCTAGGTTTTTCTTTTCGGTAACCTTAATTGCTTGATCTTCATCTAAGTCATCATCCACCAACGGTGATGTTTTAGAAGGTGGAGGAGTTTCATCGAATGTCACGTTGATGATTCTTCGATTTTTATGGTGTGTTTGTTAAGGATGATGTAAGATTTACTATTTTGGGAATAGCTGGTAAGTCCTTCGTATGACTTTGAGTCTAACTTGGTGAGGTAATCTTTAGTGTTTAGAATGAAGCACTTGCTTCCAAACACTTTAAAGTAATCAAGAGTAGGTTTCCTACCTCTCAAGAGTTCATATGGTTTTTTCCTAAGATTTCTCTAATTAGGATTTGGTTAAGGATATAGGTTGAAGTATCTACGGCGTTACTCCAAAACTTTTGTGGTAACGATTGTTCTTTCAAAATTGTTCTACTCATTTCTTGTAAAGTCCTATTTTTCCTTTCTACCATGCCATTTGATTGTGGAGTGCGTGGGGCCGAGAAGTTATGTGTAATACCATTGGTATTACAAAACTCTCCAAATTGCACTTTATTATCAAATTCCCTATCGTGGTTCGTCCTAATTGACACTATAGAACAACCTAGCTGGTTTTGTATTTTCTTACTAAAGATTCTAAATTGCTCGAAAGCCTCGGTTTTAGTTTTAAGAAATATTGTCCATGTTTACCTAGAATAGTCATCTACTATTACTAAGGTGTAGAGATTTTCTCCGTAAACTCCGTACGGCGGATGGACCGAAGAGATCCATGTGAAGGACTTCTAAGCATCTAGTCGTTGAGACTATATTCTTATATTTGTGACTAGTGTGAGCTTGTTTTCTAATTTTGAAAGCATCATAAGAATGTTGATCAAACCTAAGCTTAGGTAAATTCCTAACTAGTTCCTTAGATGTCAACGATTGAATTAGACGCATATTTGCATGACCTAATCTCCTATGCCACAAAGTGAAGTTTTTACAATCGCTGTAAGACAAATTTTGTCTTTCGACTTCTTTCTTAATTTCATCACATACAAGCCGATTTTTCTAATACCTCTACCTATGACTTTTCCATCCTTAGTAATTTTGCTATCATGTTCAGAGAATATTACTTTACATTTATTATCACATATTTGACCTACACTTAGCAAGTTAAATCTTAAATTATCTACATGCTCTACATTTTCAATATTAAGAGAGTCATTAAAGATCGTACCTTTGCTAATGATGTAACCGCGAAGATTACTACCAAAAACAATGTTACCTCCATTGTATGCCTTGTAGGACTGAAAGAGATTTCGGTTGCCCGTCATGTGTTTAGAGCATCCACTATCTTTTATCTACTCGTCGGGCTCCAAATCGATTCCAAGACATGTCTATTTATATAACACAATAACTCAAATATTTGGTCCCCAATATCTCATTGGTTCAAAGTTATTAGCGTTAAATATCCCTTGCATTTGGTTGGGATGTGGAAATAGAGGACACATTCCCAATGGCATGTAACTTTGAGGTTGGAAGTTATTCTAAGTTACAGTAAATCCATTTGGATGATTTTGTCGTCCAAGATTTCTTTTGGTTGTGGGTGTTCTAGATCGAGGGTAAGAGTTATTAATTCCCCTAGGAGGTGGAGTTTTGACATAAAGTTCAGTTTAGAAAATCCAACTCCGTGTTATAGAGAAGGTTTATAAAACCGTTTAGCCTCATCACCACTAGCAATAGGAATTTTAACGTTATTTACTATTATATGTTTTGGTCTAGGACCCAAAATAGATGTTTGAAAAGAAACAAATTCTCCATTTTATGATGAACAGACAAGTGATCCCTGATTTTCTTTGGGGGCCGTTTGTACTTTAAGGGGGCTGCCATTAGTGATCAGGGGACCACCACCAGAGGGGGTTTCATTTTTAGATTTCACAAATTCTGTTTTCTTAGTCCTACTTGTTGATGCTTCAAATGAGTTAAACACAAGACCTAATTTATCTCCGGAGGGTTTTTGAAGACTTAAACATTTCATTTAGAAAGTGTGTGCTCTTTTGAAATTAAGTTAGCTTAAAAGCTTCCTCTTTGAGTTTTTCGTTGTCAGTCTTAAGTGTTTGACACGTTGTACATTCGAGATCAACTCTCTTGTTTCTCTCGAGTTTAGACAACTTTTCTTTTAACTCACTAATTTCATTTTCTAAACTATTTCTGATAGCTTTTAAATGTTTGTTCTTAGTGATTATTTTTAGACTCGTTTTGCACAACTTATTATATTTACTATCTAAAATAATATCATGTATTTGAAGATTTATCATTCACTTAAAGTAAGAGGATTTAGATTGTACCTCATAGATTGCATGAGCCATGAGACACGTTTCGTCTTTAGCCTTTTCATCATCTTCCTCACCGTTATCGCTCCAAGAACCTCCGACGAAAGGCTTTTTTGGTTCTTGTCTCTCGGTGGTTTCAGACATTCTCCGATAAGATGATTCGGGTCTCCGCATCTAAAACATTTCCTATCACTTTTGTCGTTCTTGTCGTCTCGGATTCTTTAGAAGGTCTTTTTGTCATTTCGTGGTTGTCTCACGAACCTACCTATTTCTTGAAGAACTTCTGGAAACCTTCTAACCGTCATGCATAATCTTCATTTTACTTATCGGAAGTCGACTTGATTCATCACTAGATTTATTTTAAGCTTTAAGGAAAGGATTTCCTTTCTCTTTTAGCTTTGACTATTTCGGAATCTTTCATGATGATCATCTCATGAACTTTAAGGTTCCCAATGAGTTCATCAAGTGATAGTGATGTCAAGTCTTTTGACTCTTCGATTGTCGTGACCTTTTACTATGCATTTTGGAGTTAGAGCTTAGAAACTTCTTACGTAGTTCTTGCTAGAGTAACCTTCATCAAGAGCTTTTAAACTAGTAATAATAGTATTAAATCTAGCAAAAGCACTATCTATAGATTCGTCTTCGAAAATGACAAATTGTTCCGATTGTTGTACCAAAAGGTCAATCTTATTGTTTTTGACTTGATTATTACCTTGATGGGTGATTAACAAGGTTTTCAAAATTTATTTTGCCGTATTACATATAAAAATTCTTTCGTATTCTTTCCTAGGCAAAGCGTTGTAAATAACCATTTCAGCTTCGCTATTTTTCGCAAGTCTCTTTTTAAGGTCATCGTTTTGTTTCTCAAAAGGGACAACCTCATCTAATTTGGTTTCCGAATTGTTTTGAATAGGTTGGAAATCACCGTTATTAATGACATGTCAAAGATCAAGATCTTTTAATTTCACATACGTTTCGAATATATTTTTCTAATAAATAAAACTATCACTTTCAAAAAGTGGTTCTCTTTGCATAGATCGCCCTTCTAGATATTTTTTTGAAATCCATAGATCGATCCAAGCTTTAAAATACAATATATTTTAAAATTCTTGAGTGACCTCGCTTCTATATCAAGTGTGGAACTCTAATAAGGGGGGTTGAAATAGTTTACTCGTTATATGCATGTTAAGACTTTGGTTATAAAAACGTTGGATTCGAGTATATGTGAGATCAACAAACAATATCAACACACAATATATCTATCTACTAACAATTACAAACACAACACAAATAATAAATACGAAGTATAAATGAAAGACAAGAGATACGAGATAGAACAATCAAACCGCAACATCGAGATTTATAGTGGTTCAGCTACCAAGCTCTTCTTCGCCCTACTCCACTCCCCGAGTATCCGACTCGAGATCTCACTATTCCAACAAGCTCCCTTTAGGCGGAGAAAACCGTTACATGTCGCTTATCCCAATTTTTGACACTAAGCTAAATGTTGAGTCCTAATCTTAGCTAGAACCAATCTACCACTTCACTATTGTATTTTAAGGACTAAAATACTAACCGACACACAATCAACACTTCCGGATTTATACACTATCTGGATCTACACAACTACACAAGAATGAAAAATATAGAGGTTGAATCTAGTAGAAGATAGAAGATAATTACTAATCTACAACACTTTGTTTCTTGGCGAATACGAATGTTCTTCTCTTGCACTTGATAGAAGGAGGAGGAGGAAGAAGATATTGGATCACTTAAAACAAGATTAAGCAAGTTAGTGATCAAAGATTTTAGAGAGAGACATAAGATTTTAGAGAGAGAAGGAATACTGAAAACTGTGTGCAAAGAGGTTTTGATTCTGCCAGGGAATAGTGCAGTATTTATAGGCAAGGAGAAATAATAGCCACTAAAGGCGGTCCCTGATATATCTGAGGGCCGTTCTACCTATCAGGGGGCCGCCCCTATGTAGACGCTCCTCTTTTTGTCTTTTAGTGGGGAAGTTATTATCTGATCCAGAAATATTTGTTTTGTTTGGGGAGGGGGGAATCAGAATATGAATTTTTATTATTAATTAAAACATTTCTTTAATTAATAAAAATATTTTGTATATTTTTACTTTCATAAAAATGTTATATCACATTTATAAAAATATAATGTTTAAGACAAAAAGATTTACTTTAATCACTAATCATGTTTAATGATTTGTTTATTAATTACCATTAAGTGATTTAAGTGAAATAGAAGTTTACGACTAATTAGTATATACGTTTATTTTTATCGTAAAATGATTTTACATTTTGTCTTCTTTAAAACGTAGAGAGGTCGAAAAATATAAATAACATTTTAGACATTATTTGTATTAACAAAACAATCAGAAGTTTAGAAAATATTAGTATTTGCGATAAATAATCTCTTAAAAATTTTACCTATACCTACGTTTTTATAAAGAAATAATTTATTTTAGCAAGAGTCTAAGATCCAACTTGATATGTCATCATCACATCAGTTGATTTGCTAGCAATAGTGAACTCAAAAGGTATTTATCGGGTTGATAACTTGCCTAAAGTGCATACTTCTTAGTCGTATGGGTCAAGGAATCATAATCCAGAATTATAATGCAAGATATAAGGCATTGTTATCCAGAATAACATATGTCAAGTTGGCTTGTTTCGACTTATTGCTCATACCTCTGTTTTAGGTCTCACCAGCTTATCTCGTTTTAAGTCGTCCAATTGAAAACATGTGTTAAACCATACTAGGTCTCACGCTTAGTGAATAAAACACCTTGGGATTTGTAATTCACCAACTTCTCAAGCAGTGTAAAAAATAATATGCAAGTGTTCTCCCAAATTGGGTGACAAATGACTTAATTAGAAAGGGTATAATATTTTGATAAAACAAGTGTACCAAAAATTATGTATAAGGAAGCATGCATACATTCTTATAACACTAGCATTTTTAAAACATTTCCATATTTGTTTTAATTTAAAAATATCCCTTATATTTTATAATCCGCATGTGATCTATGAAATTAGGATTAACACAGTTAGTTTACAATATTTCTAAGTATAAGTAATTAAATTACTACTGATAATGTTAAATCTCTATGGGAAATAATCAAACCCTAGATAGATACCCGCAAGAGATTTATTCCATCTTTAGTAATAACTACGACATACTCTTAATATTGTTAAATCGTTGACGTAAAATTTTTTTATTTGAGTTGTTCCGTCGCGGGGGTCTCTTTCGAGACCACTAAACCTGGTTATTGAAGTTGCAAGAAAGAACAAGTTTACATATATATCGCACACGATCTAGTAAAGTGTACACATATATATATATATACAATAAGCATAATGACCGGGTGATTTTAGTCGATATTAATTTTTGAAAATTATTTTTGCACATATATAATAAAAACGCCACATTATATATAACCTGAACGTTATCAACCCCCTAATCATACTAAAACACGTAGGCATTTAATGCACATATAACACAACCAATATACGCAATCAAACACTAAAATAAGACCCCGACATGTTTTTGGAATCATCCTAGAACACGTGGTACACATACATCGATTACTCGATTGCAAAGGTCACTATACTTGATGTAAAGATAAAACTACTATGCTAATGGAGAATGTTTTTTCTGACTTCGGACCACGAGCAGGAAAGGAAAAAGTCTTCCCTGCTTTTTGAAATAAACAAAATATGTTTAGGTAATGGAGTTGTGAATTCTCAAAAAAACTAGTAATTCAAATTCCTACGGTTTGTCGGGAAATCAGTTTTTAGTGGACGAAGGTCAAACAATCAGCACATAAAAACAATCAATCACTTATACAAATTCAAGGCGTATCAAGGTTTTAAGCATCAAATAAGCATAAAACATAATCAATAATGCATAATAGACATATTAAGCTTAATGAACCATGATTGCACGTAAACACATGGTTAACAATTTACATAAATAAATATGCAATAATAAGTCAAAACACGCAAATTATAAACCAAGTTACATAATAAGCGAGTATAAACATGTAAAAACACGAACCATATTTATTTTTCCAAATTTTAAGTGACTCTTAGGAGTCTTTATTTTCACAAAAATCAATCCCTAAATGGGCCACACATAAAAGCAAGAAAAATACAACAAATATGCGTTTTAAGCATTTTTACACGTTTTTATGTAATTATATAGCTATATGAGCGGTTCATGATGCCACTGTTGGAATTAGTTATCTAATAACCTATTATTCCACATAATAATATACGAGCTACATAGCAAAAATTTAATACATATTACATATATATTAGCCTTAAATAAATAAACAAAGAAAACAGCGTACCTTATAACAAATTAAGATAAGGAGAAACGCGTCGCTTAAATCGAGAAGAACGAAACTTCAATCCGAGTTACACAATGTAGGCCAACCTCTACGTGTATCCACACTACACGTCTACCAATATTACCCGAATGTTAGTTCGCCAACTAACGATTACCGAATACCAAGTACACGATATACTAAAGAAGATCGAAACTCGAAATCCCTTACTTGGGTTTTTCTTAGATCGACCAAAGAGAGAAGAGAAAGAAAGATGGGATGAATGAATGATTCTTAGTGACCTTGTTTATATAGTGTTAGGATTAGGGCATCCTACTAATTTGGCCAATAGGTCATCAAAGCCCATCCCTTCCCTCTCCCTTATTTTTGGTCGTCCCCCTCCTAAGCCCACAAGCCTTCATTGTTGACTTTTTGACTTAGTTTAATTATTATGTACATTACATATTAATTAAAGAACTTAAAGTTAATTATTCATAAACGAACTAATTAACGACTGTTAACTATAATCGTTCGGACAATTAATATATATAATAAATATACACTTATATTATTATATATACTAATAGAGTAATATCTATGTGTATAAGTGTGTGACCCCTGTAGGCTCACATATTCCTAGCTATATAAATATTCGTATTACATGAGCACTTCTCAACACTATGTATGCTTGTGTATAAGAGAATTGCTTGTAAACTTGTTTGGCAGAAACCTAAACTAGTGCAGTTTTTCCGGTCACCTTGTGTGCTCGTGTTAGCAACCCTAGAGTAATCTTTTGACAAATTTCTTTTCATAGACTTTATTATAGTGTGTTAAATAAGTTTCTGGATGTGGCTATAAAGATCGGGGTTCGTTTACATTTTTGCAAGATTAGTGGTACAGTTTCGAGTTATGAACTTTGGGCCTGCTTTTTAGCACCTTAAGAGTATTTTGGATAATTGAGCCTTTTGAACTTTTTGTAGATAAGACTTTAACTTAAACTCAGTGAGTTGAATCGACCTGAGAGGATAAATATTAGTGAGTTATGGCCAAAACAAAACCGGTGAAACATTCTGTCCCAAAAACAGCAAGACCTTCGTGTCTTGTAAGACACATATGGACCCTTTAAAATTTGATTCACTTTGTGAGACTTACATTTTTGGAAAGATAACACAAAAACCTTCAACCTAGACTTTTGAAACGCCTTATTTCAGTAGATAATGAGTAAGATACGACCACGTAAAGTCGAGAAAACACGTATTTCAGCAAGTATTTTTAGAATACCTTTTACTATTTTTGGAATACCTTGATTTTAAAGTATAGTTTAAACTTGGAAAACCTTAGACACGAGTATATAAGGGTGATACAAAGTTTATAATAAATCTTCATGCATTTGTTACAGTTCATATTGTAAACCCAAAGCGTCTCGTTATTAAATTAGGTAGCGGTTAGAACTTGTGCTTCTTTGAACTTGTGTTATTTCCTTGATTGTACTATTTACATGAGGTGAGTTTCCTAGCCCCACTTTTACATGGTTTATACTTGTTTTGAAACACTTGGGGTCGAGTTACATTGCTTGATTTACTTACGGACACAAGTACATTTAAACTATTACGGATTAGCTTAAGTACCGTTAACCCACTTATGTCCACTGTAATGAACCGTTAATTACTTCGTGTAAGCACAAATGATGAAAATAAATCTATTGAGGTTGACACCCCCGTCCGGGTAAGTAGCGCTTACTTGACCGACCGTACTGGTCAAACGAACGTATGCCGTTTGGGAAACTCTAGAAGGTCTTGGGTTGGACACCTATCGGGCAACAACATGTAACAATTTGAAACTTCAGTCCGAGCTTCGGTGTCGTGAGCTAAGTGTAATCGTAATTACTTTTTCTTGACATTGTATCTGTTATAATGGTCATACTTGAAAATCTTGGGGCCACACTTATATTCACTTAAACCTACGAGCTCATCAATATCATTGTTGATGTTTAAAGCATGTATTTCTCAGGTTCGTGGTATTCCAGGGCTAGTTTGGTTAGAGTGCTTCTTTCAGTCTTTTCCTGCATAACTATGTTCATTTTGATATCATTCAAACAATTTATCATTTTGTACTAAAACTATTGATTGTACTTGGTTGAAAACTTGTTTTATTTAAATGTATCAAATGAACACCTTTTTAACGAACTCATTTAGAGGTCGTCCTTTATATCTTGTGTTCATTTGCTATGAAGTCACAATCTCCGGTTACCTTTTCGTTGCGATATTTTGGGGTGTGACAAAGAATCTGCTCTTAAAAAGACATATTTACACCTTGTCTTGTACACTTTATTTGGACGGCCAAAACTCAAAATCATTGCATGGGACCACTTTATTTTAAAAGATAACTCAAAAAGCTAGATCTAAGTAAAAACACAAGTCTTGAAGTTGAGTTATGAGTGAGTTATAGTCATTTAAAGTTGACTATAACTTCATGACAGCAAGTTGTCTCAAAAATATAACTCATTTACAAGCACTTCCTCTATATAAATAACCACAAAACGACCTAGACAAGACTTTAAATCATTTTTGCAACCCTTTTAAAGTATTTTTATGTTCCTTACACTAAATATTCAGTATGACTAATCAACCTTTTAGTTACATGTTTATAAAACTTGTATTGTAACAAGAACAAGGGCTTGTGGTGCAAGAGTCGGTATAGTACCTTATTGCACCTAGAAAATACCTTCTAAACTCGGATTCAAAAACAAAATGAGGTTTGCTACTGAGATTAAAGATGATGTTAAGAGGCCTTTGGTGATATTGGAGGGTGTTGCGTTATAAACAAAGATAAGAGGTAACTAGTGATGGCGTTTCTTGAGTTTGCAAGAGTTTTTTGTGGTGTTTTGGTGGTGTTTGTGGGTGGCCGGCATCTAAGAGGAGAAGGAGGGAAAGAACTTTGTGTATGTGTGTGAAAAAGTAAAGAGGGAGAATGATGGTTGGGGTGTTAAGCGGGGAAAGTGTGTAAGAGTGGTTAGTGGGGAAGAGTATCGTGATGATGATCTTTGCATGTGAAATGTGATTGGAGGAGGGGGAGGTGTGAAGGGGGCTCGTTTCTAGGGGGTTTAAATGGCTTTTAATATATATTTTTTTATAAAATGTATAAGTAATAATGTAAATGATACACAAAAAGGTAAGTGTTAAACCGTAAACGTTCAAACGCGATAGTGACTTGTCGGGTGAATGTAAGAGACGTAAAATATGACATGACTCAAGATTTCAAGAGTGAGTGACATTAACAACTTAAAAAGACTTGAGCATATCGTTGACCATTAAGACGACGTTTAAATAAAGTCACGGGTCATAGGTACGTTCGTAAGCAAGGGTTCCTAAAATATGAACACATAGTATAAAAATGACCCGACACTTATAAAACAAACTCAATAACATAGAATTAGCTAAGAATGCCAAAAGTTGCTATCGATTGTTAACCGAAGCTAGACAGTTGTCATAGATATTTGCTATAAATAGTAACGGAAAGCGGCAACAAAAAAGTCCTCTCAAATCAACAAATCGTAATGGAACTTACAACCAAAAACAATTTGAATAACGAACAACGTGTACATGAAACGTACTTAAATCGTGAAATTTAAGCATACATTAGCATAATTCAAATCTAAAAATGACTGAAAAGGTTGAAACAGAACCAAATTAATTAATCCAAACTCATAAGCAATTACCCTGTATTGTTTTCCTCAATACATTAATGTCATAAAATAAAGAACTACATAAAACAAACAATTGACTAGCCAACAATTAATATCAACAAAAAAATAGACCACTTATTTGCATAAACAAATACACCAGGCTGCTATATATCAAAGAAGATACCACCACTCGATAAGCACTCATTTTCTCCCCTTTTCTCATCACCTCCACCAACATTTAACCGGAAACATTAGCCACTTTCTCCTAAATGGATGAAAACTATTTGCAGCAATTTATCGATGAGACCTCGATGACTAACAGGATGGTGCTAGGAGCACTGCTGCCAACGAAGATATGGGAAACGTTACCACACTTTTTCCAAACGTGGCTTCGGAACTATACGAGTGGAACCCTTGTGTATTTTATCACAAGTTTACTTTGGTGCTTCTATGTTTATTACTACAAACATAATGTTTATGTACCAAAAGGTATGTTTTCCGTAGTTTCAGTAGTTTATTTTTCTTAACGGCAAAGTCAACGGCACACTTAGACATAAGCTCACACTACGGAGTAATCATCTTAGTTACTTCTTGTTTATATACTTTGTAAGTTGGAATTAACTTATGACTATATGTTACTCAAAAACATGCACTTGTTCATTGCTTGAGGTAGGTACCTAGAAATGGTCAGTCGACATTTGATCCACAGAGTTATAATTATCAGCCGATCTATTTTCTCACCCTCTAAACTCTCTTTTGATTAATTCACATAAAAAGAGAACTATTATTTTTGAACATCCAAAATGAAGATAGGGGCAAAAATTTCTAACATGGATTGAGTATTACTTTTGTTCTTGGGCTTAATTTTGCATTTTGGTTATTTTAGTTTTCTAAAGAAGCATTAATTGGGAATCAATTTCCCTGCACTGAATTTATTTCCTTTCTAGTTTTTTATTCTATGGGAAAGAACGTGATAATAAATAATCAATATATGCGATTCTGATATGGTTTGATGTGGATTTAGAACGCTTTTATAAGTGTTGTTGATTTTTTGTCAAATCGAAATAGTACAAGACAATAATGCAAATATTGCTCGCCAACAAAAAGTCCAAATTATGAGTTGGGCATGTGCCGGATGTTTTTATTAACTGAAAAAGCATATGTGTTTAAGTTCCGTGAAAAAGTATACGTGGGTCATTTGGAAATTTCGTAATCAAGTCTTTTTATTAACTGAAAAAGCATATGTGTTTAAGTTCGGTGAAAAAGCATATGTGGGTCATTTGGAAATTTCGTAATCAAGTCTTGTTTGAGAGTAATCATCCGCGTTTGGACTTTCTTTTTGATGAGATTACTCGGCTTTCATTTATTTGGTGTTCTAGTCGTTGTATTTCTTTTAATATGGATTGGAACACTTGGATTAAAAATCCTAGTTCCTTTTGCTTGTAATTTGTTCTAGCTCCATGCTAGTTTTTATATAAAATTTGCCGTAAAAAAAAAAACTATTATTACAAACAAGAACACTAAAGTTGAATAGAGTACCAATAATTTTAACATGGTTTTGTGTGTATTAGACAAAATGACACACATAAAAATAGTGGTAAAATACATTTTTCTTCCATGTAGTGTGTTACCAATTTTTGTAGATATCGTATATTTATTCTATTTACCTCCGTTAACTAAAAAAATATTTTAGAAAAACAAACACGCAAAAAATTGATGTGTTAATATATCTATTTTTGATACCACCATTGACAATCCTATATAAGTTAACTTCCAAAATTCAATTAGGCCCCGTTTGGTTTCGCGGAATCTTCAGGATTCTGATGGAATTGGAATCTGATTCCAATTCCATAATGTGTTTGGTTGGCAGAATGTTTAAATTCAAAATCTGAATTACATTATTAGTGTGTTTGGTTGGCGGAATGAATGTAATGAATTAACTCAATTCCTTTATGTGTGGAATTTACATCCATCTTAAAAACCGGAAGGAAAGTTTATAATTCCATGGAATTCGATATTTTTATCATCAAAAATAAATTATTATTATTATTATTATTATATTAATTTATTATTATTATTATTAATTATTTTGTTATTATTTTATTATTATTATTATTATTATTATTATTATTAATTTTTATTTATATATTATTAATTTTTTAAAATTTTGTATTTATTTATTTAAAAATTATATTATTATTTATTTTAAAAAAATTATATATATTTATTTATTTAAAAATTATATTATTTTTTATTTTTTAAATTTATATTTATTTATTTATTTATTTAAAAATTTATTTAATTATATATTTAATATTATATTATTATTATTTATTTATTTATTTATTTATTATTATCTATTTATTTATTTAAAAATGATATTATTTTTTAAATTTTATATTATTATTATTTTATTTTAAAAAAAATTATATTTATTATTATTAATATAATTATATAATTTGTTTTTTCATTTCATTTTTTTCCAACCAAACACGCGATAGTTTTCACAAATTCCAATTCCGTCATATTCCAATTCATTAACATTCCAATTCCTTAACATTCCAATTCCTCAAACACATTCCAATTCCACCAAAAACATTATGCGAACCAAACGGCCCCTTAAACCTTTTCTAACCACTATGCTCTGTTCTCGAGTTATTAAAGGAGTGAAAAGAAAGGAAAAGAAAAGATAGTGAAATTTTTTTTACTATGCACCTTGTGTTCTCGAGTTTGAAATTAGTAGGAAATAAAGAAAGAAAAGAAACATAAAAATTTACTTTTACGCTCTTTAAACAAAATATCTGCTACTAATTTAATTTTTTTTAATAAGCCATTTGTGGTTAATATACTTTTTTATTTAAAATATTCTTTAATCAAACTAACAAGTAAAAATGCGCATAAAAAATATGCTGGTCCATGTCGTGAATATAATTGGCCCATGTGCAAACCCAAGAAAGCCCAAGAAATCACTAGCCCTAATAATCGCTAAATAAAAAAAACGATGCGTCATTTTGCAGTAGGACTTTTATTAGTTTCTTATTTTGAAAAAATGAAGATTACACAGTGGTTGAAGACTCTCTGTGGTGGAAGAAATGAGGGTAAATTTGTCAATATAAACACTTTCCTTCCCAATCCGCCCAAATATGGGAGGAAAGATTTAGAACAAAAAACCTTCAAATTTGCGTTCCTTTTTCTTCACTTTCCTTCCCTTTCTTATTAAAATAAAACTCAAGAACACAAATATGCTTTTGTTCCCTTTTCTTTCCTTTCTTTTCTTATGAAAATGTAACTCGCGAGAAATGTGCGTTAAATGATAGGAAAGTCGATACGGATAGGATAGGACCTGGAAGTCATTGTGCGTTCCTATCTGTTCATATAGAAATGCGCTGATGACAATCCTAATTCATCTCTTAAACAAAACAATTTAAAATATGTAATTCATTAGGTTATCATTTTCATCTAAACCACTGAATTTTTGGGGCGTAACCATCGTGTTGTTTGGCACAATAAACAGAAAGATAATTCATTTCGATCCCCATATAATATAGTTATAATGCACCGTGTTATATTTATTGGTAGATGTTGCTACCTAGCTAGATGAATGTGGATGGAAATACATTCTAGTCAAAACTTGTACAAAGTTATCCATAAACACAAAATGAAACACGTATATGTCAACATATTTTTTTAATCTATTTTGTGAATTTTACAAGAAGGTAGTGTGTCGCATAATTAGAGTTGAGCCAGTTACGTCTATAAAAATACATAATTAGAGCCGTCTTCTACTCTTGTACTATGTTACACTATTGTTTTAACCTTTATTATTTTTTAAAAATAAATCCTTCTCAAGACGACTCCAAATTGCCTTTACCTTTGGTTTATTGATGAGTTCCATTTTTTTTCTTTTTCTTTTCTTTTCTTTTTTTCTTTTCTATGTGCTTTCAGTGCTTGTTGATTTGAAAGCTAAACTACGGTCTAAAAACCATCACCTTGTTCAATACCACCCCACAACCTAAAAGCTGTAATTATTATAATTGATATCGTGAGGGCAGATTTATTATTGCTAGAGAATAAATTATTGCAACTTTACCAAATAAGATATACAAAAAAGTATTCACTTTAAATAATATATAATTTATAGGACTTTTTATTTTTTATGATACACACCTTTATGTTACATCTCAAGAAGACACGATTCAAAGTATATTACCGGTCTACTCGAGTCTATAAGTAGTAGTATCATGCATAATTGTGAAGCTTTTAATGTACAAGATATATTTACCCTCGTGTTAAAAGGTCACATAAGGTGGGTGTAAAAACATTTATTTCCTAACTATGAAACAAAATTCTCATTTAAATTACACGTATAAGAAAACTAACTAATTATGTTTAAAAGAAAACTAACTAATTAGGTATGTAAATAGCAATCTTTTCAAACTTGGTTTTTTTAATTGACCTATTTTAGTAGCCGGGTCATCGGTGAACCGTCAGGTCAAACGGGGTTTATACACATGTATAGCTTTTTTAATATATTTAAGGGAATATGTCACCCAATAGTAACCAAGTTTTACGAGTGTTCCAATTTGATACCTCAAACTTTAAATTAATCAGAAAAAACCATTAAAGTTTTAAAACTATTTCATTCTTGTGTAATTTTCTAAAATTGGTGTGCTTAAAGTATTCATATGCATTAACATGTTGTACATTAATTTTAAAAACCCACCCTTTCAATTTAACTAATTACAACCAACTTTATGTACAACCCGTTAATGCATGACTAAACATAAACAATAACCACAAAATAATAACCAAGTTTGAGAACTGTTCCGTTCAAGTCACTCTAACTAATAATTCATAAGAATTTGTACAGTTTTTAAAAAATTTGATGGTTTTTAACTTGTTACTTGATTGATATATAGTTTGAGGCTCAGTATATTTATTAAACGTTTGAAAGATTGAGTCTTTACTAACAAGTTTTAATTTTCATGTTCTATGTCTGTAAAATTATAGGTTAGATTTGAAAAAATAATCAACTTATGCTTCTAAGTTATAATACACTATAATAAGACAATATTAGTTAATGTTATAAATTAGTTTTTACTTTATTTTAACTAACATTAATCATCACCACTTCAATTTGTCATTAGAAAGGTTTATAGAAAGAAAAAAAGAGTTTTCGTTAGATTTTTTCTAAAAAATCATGGCCCGGTCGGGTTTATCAACCCGGGTCAACAAAAAACAAACAGTTCAATCCGGTTCTCAAACAACCAAAAACCCAAATACAATCCGGTCTGGTATCCGAGTCGGTTCGCGATTCAACCGGCCGAGTCGGTTTTAAAACATTGGTAAATAGTACGGAGTAATTATGTAAGATAATGATGCTCGTGATGATAATAGTAGTCCGTGTGCTTTTCTGATAGAAAATGTTAATCAAATTGATGTTTATGAAGTTAAAATTAAGTTTAGTGGGCTCGGATCTTAAATTATTATTTTATTAATCTTAAATGTTAAATCAAATTGATGTTTATGAAGTTAAAATTAAGTTTAGTGGGCTCGGATCTTAAATTATTATTTTATTAATCTTAAATATTGTTTAACATAAAGTTTTTTATTAAACTCAAGAGGATGTAAACATATTTATTAGAGATGCATCAATTTGAATTAGATACATATAAGGAATAATTAAACATATTTATTGAGAGGAAAATTCAAAATGAGAAATATACGGAATAATTGTAATAACATATTTATTGGGGATGCATCAATTTGAATTAGATACGTATCTATTCATTTTGAGGCATCACAATTAATTTCGAAAGTGATTTTAAAGTGAAAACGATGTAAAATAGTAGTAGCAACAAATTTGACCCGCAAATGACGAAATTATATAGGTTAGTCTACACTAGATTTTATGTAATTCTAATAAATATGTAATAGCATCTATCTTTTAGATTAATAATATATTATGTTGCAATCTAAAAAATAATAACAGTGACTTTAATCAAATAAGATTAAAATGTGTCGATTTGAATTAGATGCATCTCTAATTAATTTTTTAGATGCAACATAATATATGTTTAGCTAAAAGTTAGATGCATATTACATTTATTAGATACATATAATCAAGTTAGACGAATCCTATATATTTTTCGTCATTTGCGGGTCAAATTTGTTGCTACTACTACTTTACATCGTTTTTCTCTTTTAAATTCACTTTCGAAAATTAATTTGTGATAGCATCATAATGAAATAGATATTATCTAATGCCAAATTGAATGCATCCCCAATAAATATGTTATACAATTTATTCCGTATATTTCTCATTTTGAATTTTCCTCTCAATAAATATGTTTAATTATTCCTTATATGTATCTAATTCAAATTGATGCATCTCTAATAAATATGTTTACATCCTCTTGAGTTTAATAAAAAACTTTATGTTAAACAATATTTAAGATTAATAAAATAATAATTTAAGATCCGAGCCCACTAAACTTAATTTTAACTTCATAAACATCAATTTGATTTAACATTTAAGATTAATAAAATAATAATTTAAGATCCGAGCCCACTAAACTTAATTTTAACTTCATAAACATCAATTTGATTAACATTTTCTATCAGAAAAGCACACGGACTACTATTATCTCACGAGCTCATTATTCTTACATAATTAATCGTACTATTACCAATGTTTTAAAAACCGACTCGGCCTCGGTTGAATCGCGAACCGACTCGGATACCGACGGATTGTCATTTGGGTTTTTGGTTGTGTGAGACCGGATTGAATGTTTGTTTTTGTTGAACCGGGTTGATAAACACTGACACGGCACATGGATTTTTAGAAAAAATCTAACGAAACTCTTTTTTTCTTTCTATAAACTCTTTCTAATGACAAATTGAAGTGGTGATGATTATATGTTGTTAAATAATGTAAAAACTAATTTTATTTAACAATTAACTAATATGTCTTATTTTAGTGTATTATAAATTAGAGCATAAGTGATTATTTTTCAAATCAAACTATAATTTTACAGACATAGAACATGAAAATTAAAACTTGTTAGTAAAGACTCTATCTTTCATACGTTATAATATACTACCTCAAACTTTATATCAATCATAACAAGTTAAAAACCATCAAAGTTTTAAAACTGTTCAATTCTTATGTAATTATTATGTTAGAGTGACTTGAACGGAACAGTTCTCAAACTTGGTTATTATTTTGTGGTTATTGTTTATATTTAGTCATGCATTAACGGGTTGTACATAAAGTTGGTTGTAATTAGTTAAATTGAAAGGGTAGGTTTTTAAAATTAATGTACAACCATGTTAATGGCTATTTGAATACTTTAAGCACATCATTTTAGAAATTCTCAAGATGAAATAGTTTTAAAACTTTAATGGTTTTTTCTGATTAATTTAAAGTTTGAGGTATCAAATTGGAACACTCGTAAAACTTGGTTACTATTGGGTGACATATTCCCTTAAATATATTAAAAAAGCTATACATGTGTATAAACCCCGTTTGACCTGACGGTTCAACCGATGACCCGGCTACTAAAATAGGTCAATTAAAAAAACCAAGTTTTAAAAGATTGCTATTTACATACCTAATTAGTTAGTTTTCTTTTAAACATAATTAGTTAGTTTTCTTATACGTGTAATTTAAATGAGAATTTTGTTTCATAGTTAGGAAATAAATGTTTTTACACCCACCTTATGTGACCTTTTAACACGAGGGTAAATATATCTTGTTCCCCCCACTACATTAAAGCTTCACTTTTTTTGCATGTTACTTCTATTATGATCGAAGTAGACCGGTAATATACTTTGAATCGTGTCTTCTTGAGATGTAACATAAAGGTGTGTATCATAAAAAATAAAAAGTCCTATAAATTATATATTATTTAAAGTGAATACTTTTTTGTATATCTTATTTGGTAAAGTTGCAATAATTTATTCTCTAGCAATAATAACTCTGCCCTCACATATCAGATTATATTAATTACAGCTTTTAGCGGTTTGAACAAGGTGTATGTTTTAGACCGTAGTTTAGCTTCTCAGAATCAAACAAGCACTGAAGCACATAGAAAAGAAAAAGAGAAAAGAAAAAGAAAAAAGAAAAAAAAATGGAACTCATCAATAAACCAAAGGTAAAGGCCAATTTGGAGTCGTTCTTGAGATGGATTTTTTTTTTAAAAATAATATAAGGTCTAAAACAATTGTGTAACATTGTCCAAGAGTAGTGACGGCTCTTAATTTTGTTTTTTTATAGACGTAACTGGCTCAACTCTAATTATGCGACACACTACCTTCTTGTAAAATTCACAAAATAGATTAAAAAAATATGTTGACATATACGTGTTTCATTTTGTGTTTATGGATAACTTTGTACAAGTTTTGACTAGAATGTATTTCCTTCCACATTCATCTAGCTAGGTAGCAACATCTACCAATAAATATAACACGGTGCATTATAACTATATTATATGGGGATCGAAATGAATTATCTTTCTGTTTATTGTGCCAAACAACACGATGGTTACGCCCCAAAAATTCAGTGGTTTAGATGAAAATGATAACCTAATGAATTACATATGTTAATTGTTTTGTTAAGAGGATGAATTAGGATTGTCATGCAGCAAATTTCTTATATGATTACAGATAGGAACGCTCAATGCCTCCATCCTATCCTATCCTATCACTTTCCTATCATTTACGCTCAGTTCTCGAGTTTCATTTTCATAAGAAAAGAAAGGAAAGAAAAGGGAACAAAAGCATATTTGTGTTCTTGAGTTTTATTTTAATAAGAAAGGGAAGGAAAGTGAAGAAAAAGGAACGCAAATTTGAAGGTTTTTTGTTCTAAATCTTTCCTCAACTTATTTGGGCGGATTGGGAAGGAAAGTGTTTATATTGACAGATCTTACCATTTCATTTCTTCCACCACAGAGAGTCTTCAACCACTGTGTAATCTTCATTTTTTCAAAATAAGAAACTAATAAAAGTCCTACTGCAAAATGACGCATCGTTTTTTTTATTTAGCGATTATTAGGGCTAGTGATTTCTTGGGCTTTCTTGGGTTTGCACATGGGCCAATTATATTCACGACATGGACCAGCATATTTTTTATGCGCATTTTTACTTGTTAGTTTGATTAAAGAATATTTTAAATAAAAAAGTATATTAACCACAAATGGCTTATTAAAAAAAATTAAATTAGTAGCAGATATTTTGTTTAAAGGGCATAAAAGTAAATTTTTATGTTTCTTTTCTTTCTTTATTTCCTACTAATTTCAAACTCGAGAACACAAGGTGCATAGTAAAAAAAATTTCACTATCTTTTCTTTTCCTTTCTTTTCACTCCTTTAATAACTCGAGAACAGAGCATAGTGGTTAGAAAAGGTTTAAGGGGCCGTTTGGTTCGCATAATGTTTTTGGTGGAATTGGAATGTGTTTGAGGAATTGGAATGTTAAGGAATTAGAATGTTAAAGAATTGTGAATATGGACGGATTGGAATTTGTGGAAAACTTATCGCGTGTTACTGTGTTTGGTTGGAAAAAAAATGAAAATGAAAAAAAACAAATTCTATATATTTATATTAATAATAATAATATAATTTTTTTAAAAATAAAATATTAATAATATAAAATTTAAAAAATATTATCATTTTTTAAAAATAAATAAATAGATAATTAATAAATAAATAATCAAAATATAATATTAAAACTATTATAAGTAATTAATTTATAAATAAATAATTAAAATTAAATATAAATTTAAAAATAAAAAATAATATAATTATTAATAAATAAAATATATATAATTTTTTTAGATTTAATAATTTTATATTTTTTAAGTAATAAATAATAAAATTTTAAAAATTTAATAATATATAAATAAAAAATTAAATAATATTAATATATATTAATAATAAAATAATAAACAAAATAATTAATAATAATTATATTAAATTAATATACTAATCAATAATAATCAATAATTTATTTTTGATGATAATAATATCGATTTCATGGAATTATAACTTTCCTTCGTTTTATGATGGTATTGTTTGAATTCCTCAACATAAAGGAATTTGGAGTTAATCTAATTACATTCAATTCCGGATCAACCTAACACCACTAAGAATGTAATTCAGATTTGGAATTTAAACATTCTGCCAACCAAAACACATTATGGAAATTGAAATTTCAGATTCCCAATTCATCAGGAATTCCTGGAGATTCCTTGCGAACCAAACGGGGTACCTAATTGAATTTGAAGTTAACTTATATAGGTTGTCAATGGTGGTATCAAAAATAGATATATTAAACAAAATCAATTTTTTTGCGTGTTTGTTTTTATAAAATTTTTTTTTAGTTTTAACGGAGGTAAAATAGAATAATATACGATGTTACCAAAAAATTGGTAAACACACTTCAGGGGAAGAAAAATGTATTTTACACTTTTTTATGTCATTTTTGGTGTCATTTTGTCTAATACACACAAAACACATGTTTAAATTATTGGTACTCTATTAATACTTTAGTGTTCTTGTTTGTTTATTAGGTTTTTTTTTTAACGGCAAATTTTATATATAATACTAGCAGGGGAGCTAGAAATATTACAAGCAAAGGAACTAGATTTTTAATCCAAGTGTTCCAATCCATATTAAAAGAAATACAACGACTAGAACACCAAATAAATGAAAGGCCGAAGTAATTCCTCATCAAAAAAAGACAAGTCCAAACGCGGATGATACTCTTCAAACAAGACTTGATTACGATATTTCCAAATGATTCACACATATGCTTTTTCACACGAACTTAAACACATTATGTTTTTCAGTTATAATAAAAAGATATGATACGAATTTTTACAAATGACCACGTATACTTTTTCACGGAACTTAAACACATATGCTTTTTCAGTTAATAAAAACATCCGGCACATGCCCAACTCATAATTTGGACTTTTTGTTGCGCGAGCTATATTTGCATTTGTCTTGTACTATTTCTATTTGTACAAAAATATTCAACAACACTTATAAAAGCGTTCTAAATCCACATCAAACCATATCAGAATCGCATATATTGATTATTTATTATCACGTTCTTTCCCATAGAATAAAAAACTAGAAAGGAAATAAATTCAGTGCAGGGAAATTGATTCCCAATTAATGCTTCTTTAGAAAACTAAAATAACCAAAATGCAAAATTAAGCCCAAGAACAAAAGTAATACTCAATCCATGTTAGAAATTTTTGCCCCTATCTTCATTTTGGATGTTCAAAAATAATAGTTCTCTTTTTATGTGAATTAATCAAAAGAGAGTTTAGAGGGTGAGAAAATAGATCGGCTGATAATTATAACTCTGTGGATCAAATG
Organism: Tanacetum coccineum; assembly: GCA_026074375.1. NCBI lineage: Eukaryota > Viridiplantae > Streptophyta > Magnoliopsida > Asterales > Asteraceae > Tanacetum > Tanacetum coccineum. Next base: position 104,328 of record BQNB010000447.1, on the reverse strand, counting down.
TCGACTGACCATTTCTAGGTACCTACCTCAAGCAATGAACAAGTGCATGTTTTTGAGTAACATATAGTCATAAGTTAATTCCAACTTACAAAGTATATTACAAAAGGTAACTAGAATGATCTTCCGTAGTTGCTTAGGTCTATGTTGTGCGTGAACTTTTCCGTTAAGAAAATAATACTAATGAAAACTACGGAAAAACATACCTTTTGGTACATAAACATATGTTTGTAGTAATAAAACATAGGAAGACCAAAGTAAACTTGTGATTAAAATTACACTAGGGTTCACATCTATAGTTCCGAAGCCACGTTTGAAATAGTGTGGATAACGTTTCATATCTTCGTTGGAGCAGTGCTACCTTAGCACCATCACTGTTAGTCATCGAGGTCTCATGCAATAAATTGCTGGCTAATTGTTTTCTTCATTGTGAGAAAGTGGGCTAAGTTTCCGGTTTAAATGTTGGTGGATCGTGATGAGAAAAGGGAGCAAAATGAGGTGCTTATCGATTCCTAGTTTGGTGGTATCTTCTTTGATATATAGCAGCCTGGTGTATTTGTTTATGCAAATAAGTGGTCTATTTTTTTGTTGATATTAATTGTTGGCTAGTCAATTGTTTGTTTTATGTAGTTCTTTATTTTATGACATTAATGTATTGAGGAAAACAATACAGGGTAATTGCTTATGAGTTTGGATTAATTAATTTGGTTCTGTTTCAACCTTTTCAGTCATTTTTAGATTTGAATTATGCTTTAATGTTATGCCTTAAATTTCACGATTCTATGTACGTTTCATGTTCTCGTTTTTTCACGTTATTCAATTGTTTTTGGTGTAAGTCTATTATACGATTTGTGTGATTTGCGAGGAACTTTTTTTGTTGCCGCTTTCCGTTACTATTTATAGCAAATATCTATGACAACTGTCTAGCTTCGGTTAACAATCGATAGCAACTTTTGGCATTCTTAGCTAATTCTATGTTATTGAGTTTGTTTTATAAGTGTCGGGTCATTTTTATACTATGTGTTCCATTATTTTAGAACCCTTGCTTACGAACGTACCTATGACCCGTGACTTTATTTAAACGTCGTCTTAATGGTCAACGATATGCTCAAGTCTTTTTAAGTTGTTAATGTCACTCACTCTTGAAATCTTGAGTCATGTCATATTTTACGTCTCTTACATTCACCCGACAAGTCACTATCGCGTTTGAACGTTTACGGTTTAACACTTTAACTTTTGTTTGTATCATTTTCATTATACTTATACATTTTATAAAAAAAATATATATTAAAAGCCATTTAAACCCCTAGGACCGAAAAAGAGAAAGAGCCCTCCCTTCACTCCTCCCCTCCTCCATCACATTAACATGCAAAAGATCATCATTACGATACTCTTCCCACTAAACCATCTTAACACTTTCCCAGTTAACACCCCCAACCATCATTCTCCCCTCTTTACTTTTTCACACACATACACAAAGTTCTTTCCCTCCTTCTCCTCTTAGATGCCGGCCACCCACAAACACCACCAAAACACCACAAAAAACTCTTGCAAACTCAAGAAACGCCATCACTAGTTACCTCTTATCTTTGTTTATAACCAACACCCATCCAATATCACCAAAAGGCCTCCTTAACATCATCTTTAATCTCAGTAGCAAACCTCATTTTGTTTTTGAATCCGAGTTTAGAAGGTATTTTCTAGGTGCAATAAGGTACTATACCGACTCTTGCACCACAAGCCATTGTTCTTGTTACAATACAAGTTTTATAAACATGTAACTAAAAGGTTGATTAGTCATACTGAATATTTAGTGTAAGGAACATAAAAATACTTTAAAAGGGTTGCAAAAATGATTTAAAGTCTTGTCTAGGTCGTTTTGTGGTTATTTATATAGAGGAAGTGCTTGTAAATGAGTTATATTTTTGAGACAACTTGTTGTCATGAAGTTATAGTCAACTTTAAATGACTATAACTCACTCATAACTCAACTTCAGACTTGTGTTCTTTACTTAGATCTAGATTTTTGAGTTATCTTTTAAAAATAAAGTAGGTCCCATGACAATGGATTTTGAGTGTTTTGGCTCGTCCAAATAAAGGTGTACAAGACTAGGTTTAAATATGTCTTCATTTTTTAAGAGCTAAGATTCTTTGTTCACACCCCAAAATTATAGCAACCCGAAAAGGTAACCGGAGATTGTGACTTCATAGCAAATGAACACAAGATATAAAGGACGACCTCTAAATGAGTTCGTTAAAAAGGTTGTTCATTTGATACATTTAAATAAAACAAGTTTTCAACCAAGTACAATCAATAGTTTTAGTACAAAATGATAAATTGTTTGAATGATATCAAAATGAACATAGTTATGCAGGAAAAGACTTTGAAGATGCGACTCTAACAAACTAGCCATGGAATTCACGAACCTGAGAAATACATGCTTTAAACATCAACAATGATATTGATGAGCTCGTAGGTTTAAGTGAATATAAGTGTGGCCCCAAGATTTTCAAGTATGACCATTATAACAGATACAATGTCAAGAAAAAGTAATTACGATTACACTTAGCTCACGACACCGAAGCTCGGACTGAAGTTTCAAATTGTTACATGTTGTTGCCCGATAGGTGTCCAACCCAAGACCTTCTAGAGTTTCCCAAACGGCATACGTTCGTTTGACCAGTACGGTCGGTCAAGTAAGCGCTACTTACCCGGACGGGGGTGTCAACCTCAATAGATTTATTTTCATCATTTGTGCTTACACGAAGTAATTAACGGTTCATTACAGTGGACATAAGTGGGTTAACGGTACTTAAGCTAATCCGTAATAGTTTAAATGTACTTGTGTCCGTAAGTAAAAGCAAGCAATGTATCTCACCCCAAGTGTTTCAAAACAAGTATAAACCATGTAAAAGTAGGGCTAGGAAACTCACCTCATGTAAATAGTACAATCAAGGAAATAACACAAGTTCAAAGAAGCACAAGTTCTAACCGCTACCTAATTTAATAACGAGACGCTTTGGGTTTACAATATGAACTGTACCAAATGCATATGAGTTTTATAAACTTTGTATCACCCTTATATACTCGTGTCTAAGGTTTTCCAAGTTTAAACTATACTTTAAAATCAAGGTATTCCAAAAATAGTAAAAGGTATTCTAAAAATACTTGCTGAAATACGTGTTTTCTCGACTTTACGTGGTCGTATCTTACTCATTATCTACTGAAATAAGGCGTTTCAAAAGTCTAGGTTGAAGGTTTTTGTGTTATCTTTCCAAAAATGTAAGTCTCACAAAGTGAATCAAATTTTAAAGGGTCCATATGTGTCTTACAAGACACGAAGGTCTTGCTGTTTTTGGGACAGAATGTTTCACCGGTTTTGTTTTGGCCATAACTCACTAATATTTATCCTCTCAGGTCGATTCAACTCATGAGTTTAAGTTAAAGTCTTATCTACAAAAAGTTCAAAAGGCTCAATTACCCAAACTACTCTTAAGGTGCTAAAAAGCAGGCCCAAAGTTCATAACTCGAAACTGTACCACTAATCTTGCAAAAATGTAAACGAACCCGATCTTTATAGCCACATCCAGAAACTTATTTAACACGCTATAATAAAGTCTATGAAAAGAAATTTGTCAAAAGATTACTCTAGGGTTGCTAACACGAGCACACAAGGTGACCGGAAAAACTGCACTAGTTTAGGTTTCTGCCAATTCAAGGTTTTCAAGCAATTCTCTTTATTTCACAAGCATACATATATAATCGTTGAGAAAGTGCTATGTTATAGGATAATTATATAGATAGGTATTGTGAGCCTACAGGAGTCCACTCACTTACACCAATTGACTCTTACTCTTATTAGAATATATAAATATATAAGTGTCTATTTATTATTTATTTTATTGTTTCCAGAACGATTATAGTTAACAGTCGTTAATTAGTTCGTTTATTGAATAATTAACTTTAAGTCCTTTAATTAATATGTAATGTACATAATAATTAAACTAAGTCAAAAAGTCAACATGAAGGCTTGTGGGCTTAGGAGGGGGACGACCAAAAATAAGGGAGAGGGAAGGGATGGGCTTTGATGACTTTGGCCATAATTTAGGATGCCCTAATCCTAACACTATATAAACAAGGTCACTAAGAATCATTCATTCATCCCATCTTTCTTTCTCTTCTCTCTTTGGTCGATCTAAGAAAAACCCAAGTAAGGGATTCGAGTTTAGATCATTTTAGTATATCGTGTACTTGTATAACTGTACCGATTCTTTAACTAGCAGCGATACCCTTTCTCGTGAGACGACTCTACCTCATCAACTCAGCCCTAACTCTTCCTATGTATTCGGTAATCGTTAGTCGGCGAACTAGCATTCGGGTAATATTGGTAGACGTGTAGTGTGGATACACGTAGAGGTTGCCTACTTTGGTAACTCGGGTTGAAGTTTCGTGCTTCTCGATTAAGCTTCGTTTCTTCATTAGCTTATTTGTTAAAAGGTACGCTGTTTTCTTTTGTTTATTTATTTATGCTAATTATATATGTTATATGTTTTAAATTTTTGCTATGTAGCTCGTATATTATTATGTGGAATAATAGGTTATTAGATAACTAATTCCAACAGTGGCATCATGAACCGCTCATATAGCTATATAATTACATAAAAAACGTGTAAAAATGCTTAAAACGCATATTTGTTGTATTTTTCTTGCTTTTATGTGTGGCCCATTTAGGGATTGATTTTTGTGAAAATAAAGACTCCTAAGAGTCACTTAAAATTTGGAAAAATAAATATGGTTCGTGTTTTTACATGTTTATACTCGCTTATTATGTAACTTGGTTTATAATTTGCGTGTTTTGACTTATTATTGCATATTTATTTATGTAAATTGTTAACCATGTGTTTACGTGCAATCATGGTTCATTAAGCTTAATATGTCTATTATGCATTATTGATTATGTTTTATGCTTATTTGATGCTTAAAACCTTGATACGCCTTGAATTTGCATAAGTGATTGATTGTTTTTATGTGCTGATTGTTTGACCTTCGTCCACTAAAAACTGATTTCCCGACAAACCGTAAGGAACTTGAATTACTAGTTTTTTGGAGAATTAACTACTACAATTACCTAAACATATTTTGTTCTATTTCAAAAAGCAGGGAAGAATTTTTTTCCCCCTTTCCTGCTCGTGCGTCGAAGTCAGAAATCACATGCTAATTAGCTTTTCGTTAGTTTTTTCTTGTTCTCATTCAAGTATAGTGTCATTGAAATCGAGTAATCGATGTATGTGTACCACGTGTTCTAGGATGATTCCAAAAACATGTCGGGGTCTTATTTTAGTGTTTGATTGCGTATATTGGTTGTGTTATATGTGCATTAAATGCCTACGTGTTTTAGTATGATTATTTGATATCGGTTTGTTATATATAATGTGGCGTTTTTATTATATATGTGCAAAAATAATTTTCAAAAATTATATCGACTAAATCACCCGGTCATTAGGATTATTGGTATATATATATTATGCTTCAACTTTTATATCTTCGTGTGCGATATATATGTAAACTTGTTCTTTCTTGCAACGTTCAATAACGCATGGGTTTAGTGGTTCTCGAAAGAGATCCCGCGACGGAACAACGCAAGAATAAAAATTTTTACGTCAACGATTTAACAATATTAAGAGTATGTCGTAGTTATTACTAAAGATGGAATAAATCTCTTGCGGGTATCTATATAGGGTTTGATTATTTCCCATAGAGATTTAAACTTTTTCAGTAGTAAATTTTAGTCACTATTATTCTCAGAAATATTGTAAACTAACTGTGTTAATCCTAATTTCATAGATCACATGCGGATTATAAAATATAAGGGATATTTTTAAATTAAAACAAATATGGAAATGTTTTAAAAATGCTAGTGTTATAAGAATGTATGCATGCTTCCTTATACATAATTTTTGGTACACTTGTTTTATCAAAATACTTATACCCTTTCTGATTAAGTCATTTGTCACCCAATTTGGGAGAACACTTGGCAATATTATTTTTTACTCTGCTTGACGAAGTTGTGTGGAATTACAAATTCCCAAGAGTTTTTATTCACTAAGCGTGAGACCTAGTATGGTTTAACACATGTTTTCAATTGGACGACTTAAATCGAGTTAAGCTGGTGAGACCTTAACCTGAGGTATACAATAAGGCGAAACATGCCAACTTGACAATGTTATTCTGGATAATATTGCCTTGATCTTGACATTATAATTCTGGATTATGATGCCTTGGACCCCATACGGACTAAGAGTTGCACATGTAGGCAATTATCACCCGTTAATTACCTTTTGAGTTCACTATTGCTAGCAAATCAACTGATGTGATGGTGGAATATCAAGTTGGATCTTAGACTCTTGCTAAAATTAATTTTTTATTTATATAAACGTGGGTAGTTAATTTTTAAGAGATTATTTATCGCAAATACTAATATTTTCTAAACTTCTGATTGTTTTGTTAATACAAATAATGTCTAAAATGTTATTTATATTTTTCGACCTCTCTACGTTTTAAAGAAGACAAAATGTAAAATCATTTTACGATAAAAATAAACGTATATACGTTATTAGTCGTAAACTTCTATTTCGACGTAAATCACTTAAGGTATGTATAAACAAATCATTAAACATGATTAGTGATTAAAGTAAATCTTTTTGTCTTAAACATTATATTTTTATAAATGTGATATAACATTTTTATGAAAGTAAAAATATACAAAATATTTTTATTAATTAAAGAAATGTTTTAATTAATAATAAAAATTCATATTCTGATTACCACCTTCCACCAAAAAAACAAATATTATGGATCAGATAATAACTTCCCCACTAAAAGACAAAAAGAGGAGCGTCTACATAGGGGCGGCCCCCTGATAGGTAGAACGGCCCTCAGATATATCAGGGACCGCCTTTAGTGGCTATTATTTCTCCTTGCCTATAAATACTGCACTATTCCCTGGCAGATCAAAACCTCTTTGCACACAGTTTTCAGTTTTCCTTTCTCTCCTCTAAAATCTTTATGTCGCTTCTCTAATTCTTTTATCACTAACCTTGCTTAATCTTGTTTTAAGGATCCAATATCTTCTTCCTCCTCCTCCTATCTATCAAGTGCAACGAGAAGGAAACATTCGTGTTCGATCAAGAACAAAGTGTTGTAGTTTAGTAATCATCTGCTATCTTCTACTAGATTAATCCTCATATATTTATTCCCATTCTTGTGTAGTTCGTGTCTAGATCAGATAGTGATAAATACGGGAAGTGTTGATTGTGTGTCGGTTAGGTATTTTAGTCCTTAAATACAATAGTTGAAGTGGTAGATTGGTTTAGCTAAGATTAGGACTCAAATTTAGTTAGGTCAAAAATTGGGAATAAGCGACTTGTAACGGTTTTCTCCGCCTAAACGGGTGCTTGTTGGGGAATAAGTGAGATCTCGTGCTCGGGATACTCGGGGAGTGGAGTAGGGCGAAAGAAAAGAGCTTGGTAGCTGATATAACACACTATAAATCTCGATGTTGCGGTTTGATTGTTCTATCTCGTATCTCTTGTCTTTCATTTATACTTCGTATTTATTATTTGTGTTGTGTTTGTAATTGTTAGTAGATAGATATATTGTGTGTTGATATTGTTTGTTGATCTCACATATACTCGAATCCAACGTTTTTATAACCAAAGTCTTAAAATGCCAATTAACGAGTGCCGCTAAACTATTCAACCCCCCTTATAGTTTCCACAATTGATATTAGAAGCCGAGGTCACTCAAAGAATTTTAAATATTTGTATTTTAAAGTTGGATCGATCTATGGATTTACAAAAAAAAATATCTAGAAGGGCGATCTATGCAAAGAGAACCACTTTTTGAAAGTGATAGTTTTATTTATTAGAAAAATATATTCGAAACGTATGTGAAATTAAAAGATCTTGATCTTTGACATGTCATTAATAACGGTGATTTCCAACCTATTCAAAACAATTCGGAAACCAAATTAGATGAGGTTGTCCCTTTTGAGAAACAAAACGATGACCTTAAAAAGAGACTTGCGAAAAATAGCGAAGCTGAAATGGTTATTTACAACGCTTTGCCTAGGAAAGAATACGAAAGAATTTTTATATGTAATACGGCAAAATAAATTTTGAAAACCTTGTTAATCACCCATCAAGGTAATAATCAAGTCAAAAACAATAAGATTGACCTTTTGGTACAACAATCGGAACAATTTGTCATTTTCGAAGACGAATCTATAGATAGTGCTTTTGCTAGATTTAATACTATTATTACTAGTTTAAAAGCTCTTGATGAAGGTTACTCTAGCAAGAACTACGTTAAGAAGTTTCTTAGAGCTCTACATCCTAAATGCAGAGTAAAGGTCACGACAATCGAAGAGTCAAAAGACTTGACATCACTATCACTTGATGAACTCATTGGGAACCTTAAAGTTCATGAGATGATCATCATGAAAGATTCCGAAATAGTCAAAGCTAAAAGAGAAAGGAAATCCCTTGCTTTAAAGGCTTAAAATAAATCTAGTGATGAATCAAGTTCGACTTCCGAAAGTAAAGATGAAGAGTATGCCATGACGGTTAGAGGTTTCAAGAAGTTCTTCAAGAGAAGAGGTAGGTTCGTGAGACAACCACGAAATGACAAAAAGACACTCTAAAGAAGCCGAGACGACAAGAACGGAAAAAGTGATAGGAAATGTTTTAGATGCGGAGACCCGAATCATCTTATCGGAGAATGTCCGAAATCACCGAGAGACAAGAACCAAAAAGCCTTCGACCTTTTTCCTCTTTTTTTTTTTTTTTTTTTTTTTTTCCCCCCCCCCCCCCCCCCCCCCCCCCCCCCCCCCCCCCTTTTTTCCCTCCCCTTCCCCTCGGAGAGGTTCTTGGAGCGATAACGGTGAGGAAGATGATGAAAAGGCTAAAGACGAAACGTGTCTCATGGCTCATGCATCTAGTGAGGTACATTCTGAATCCTCTTACTTTAGTGATGAGAATTCTTCAATAGATGATATTATTTTAGATAGTGAATATAATAAGTTGTGCAAAACGAGTCTAAAAATAATCACTAAGAACAAACATTTAAAAGCTATCAGAAATAGTTTAGAAAATGAAATTAGTGAGTTAAAAGAAAAGTTGTCTAAACTCGAGAGAAACAAGAGAGTTGATCTCGAATGTACAACGTGTCAAACACTTAAGACTGACAACGAAAAACTCAAAGAGGAAGCTTTTAAGCTAACTTAATTTCAAAAGAGCACACACTTTCTAAATGAAATGTTAAGTCTTCAAAAACCCTCCGGAGATAAATTAGGTCTTGTGTTTAACTCATTTGAAGCATCAACAAGTAGGACTAAGAAAACAGAATTTGTGAAATCTAAAAATGAAACCCCCTCTGGTGGTGGTCCCCTGATCACTAATGATGCGCCCCGTAAAGTACAAACGTCGCCCAAGAAATCAGGGGATCACTTGTCTGTTCATCATAAAATGGAGAATTTGTTTCTTTTCAAACATCTATTTTGGGTCCTAGACCAAAACATATAATAGTAAATAACGTTAAAATTCCTATTGCTAGTGGTGATGAGGCTAAACGGTTTTATAAACCTTCTCTATAACATGGAGTTGGATTTTCTAAACTGAACTTTATGTCAATCTCCACACTCCTAGGGAAGTTATAACTCTTACCCTCGAATCTGAAAACCACAACCAAAAGGAAATTTGGACGACAAAATCATACAAACATGGATTTACTGTTACTTAGAATAACTTCCGACCTCAAGTTACCATGCCATTGGGTATGTGTCCTCTATTTCCACATCCCAACCAAATGCAAGGGATATTTAACGCTAATAACTTTTGAACCAATGAGATATTGGGGACCAAATATTTGAGTTATTGTGTTATATAAATAGATATGTCATGGAATCAATTTGGAGCCCGAAGAGTGGATAAAAGATAGTGGATGCTCTAAGCACATGACGGGCAACCGAAATCTCTTTTCATCCTCAAGGCATACAACTGGTGGTAACATTGTTTTTGGTAGTAATCTTCGCGGTTACATCATTAGCAAAGGTACGATCTTTAATGACTCTCTTAATATTGAAAATGTAGAGCATGTAGATAATTTAAGATTTAACTTGCTAAGTGTAGGTCAAATATGTGATAATAATGACGTAAAATTCTCTGACATGATGCAAAATTACTAGGATGGAAAAGTAATATAGGTAGAGGTATTAGAAAAATCGGTGTATGTGATGAAATTAAAAGAAGTCGAAAGACAAAATTTGTCTTTTACAGCGATTGTAAAAAATTCTCTTTGTGGCAAGGAGAATAGGTATGCCAAAAATATACGTCTATTAATATCGTTTGTACATCTAAGGAACTAGTTAGAATTTACCTTAGCTTCAGGTTCTGTTCAACATTCTTATGATGCTTTATAAAGTAGAATAACAAGCTACACTAGTCACAAATATAAGAATATAGTCTCAACGACTAGATGCTTAGAAGTCCTTCACATGGATCTCTTCGGTCCATCCGCCGTACGGAGTTACGGAGAAAATCTCTACACCTTAGTAATAGTAGATGACTATTCTTAGGAAAACTGACAATATTTCTTAATAACTAAAACCGAGGCTTTCGAGCTATTTAGACATCTTTAGTAAGAAATACAAAAACAGCTAGGTTAGTTTATATGTGTCAATTAGGAGAAAACGATAGGGAATTTGATTTATAAAGTGCCTATTTTGGGACTTTTTGTTATTACCAATGGTATTACACATAACTTCTCGGCCCCACGCACTCCACAATCAAATGGCATGGTAGAAAGGAAAAATAGGACTTTACAAGAAATGAGTAGAACAATTTTGAAAGAACAATCGTTACCACAAAAGTTTTGGAGTAACGGCCCGTAGATTCACCTTCAAACCTATATCCTTAACCAAATCCTAATTTAGAGGTATCTTAGGAAAAAACCATATGAACTCTTGAGAGGTAGGAAACCTACTCTTGATTACTTTAAAGTGTTTGGAAGCAAGTGCTTCATTCTAAACACTAAAGATTACCTCACCAAGTTAGACTCAAAGTCATACGAAGGTCTTTCCTAGGCTATTCCCAAAATAGTAAATCTTACATCATCCTTAACAAACACACCATAAAAATCGAAGAATCATCAACGTGACATTCGTGTATGATGAAAACTCCTCCACCCTTTCTAAAAACATAACGTTGGTTGGATGATGACTTAGATGAAGATCAAGCAATTAAGGTTACCGAAAAGAAAAACCTAGAAAATAACATTGAGGATGAAACTTTAAAAGTTAATGAAATTGTTAACATTAAGGAATCTAAGAACCATTCATTAGAAAACGTCATAGGAAACCTTAACCAAAGAACCTTTAGGTCTCAATCCCAAAACCAAAGTAACATGTTTTGTTTTTTTCAACTTATAGAACCTATGAATGTGATGAAGCCCTTTAAAGGATTGTAACAGTTGAATAATGGCAATGAAGAAAAAATTAAATCCAATTTCATTTAATGATGGTTTGGGAGTTAGTACCATACCCTAAGAGTACAACAATTATAGGAACTAAGTGGGTATATAGAAATAAGCTAGATGAGAACGGTATCATATCTCGTAATAAGGCTAGGTTAGTAGCTCAATGTTATAATCAACAAGAGGGCATCAATTATGATGAAACTTATGCTCATGTAGCTAGATTAGAGTCAATTAGGATTTTATTAGCCTATGTTGTGCCTTAGATTTTTAATTATTCCAAATGGGGAAAGTTTGTAAAAAGTGCATTCCTAAATAGTTTTATCAAGGAGGAGGTATATGTGACACAACCTCCGGGATTCATTTATTTAGAAAAACCTAATCATGTTTATAAACTCAAGAAAGCTTTGTATGGTCTTTGACAAACTCTCAAAGCTTGGTATGATAGATTGAAATCTTTTCTTATTAAACATGAAGATAACATAGGAATGGTAGATAACACACTTTTTACAAATAAGAAAGGTTCAAATCTCATCATTGTTCAAATATATGTCGACGACATTATATTCGGTTCAACTTGTCAAGAGTTGTGTGATGACTTCGCCAAAATCATGCACGGCGAGTTTGAGATGAGCATGATGGGTGAACTAAACTTCTTCCTAGATTACAAATAAAACAAATAGAATATGGACATTCTTTTATCAATCTAATTTTATAAAGAAATGATATGAAATTTGGCTTAATTAGAAGATTTTAAACCAATGAAAACACCTATGTCTTCAGATACGAAACTAATGAAAGACGAAGAATGTGAGTCGGTAGATAGTACCAAGTACCGAGGCATGATTAGTAGTTTATTATACCTAACGACAAGTAGGCCCGATATCACATTTAGTGTCTGCCTTTGTGCACGCTTCCAAGAGGATCCTAAAACCTCTCATCTTGAAGTGGTTAAGCGTATCTTCTGATACATTAAAGGCACTATGCAGTTAGGAGTGGTATCCTAAAGGGGAGTCCGAATAGATACGTATAGTTATTGCCGGACTCTGATCATGCGGGAGGATTATGTAGATTGAAAAAAGCAGTAGCAGTATTTGTTCATTCGTAGGATGTTTTCAACATCGTGTCGGTTCTCTCAAGAAAACAACCGATCTTGCTATATCCAAGGACAACAGCTGAATATGAAGTTGCCAAAAAGGCATGTCAACACGCACTATGGATGAAACTAGCTCTTATCGACTACGATATTCGACTCGACAACGTTCCGATCATGTGCGACAATAAAGGTGCGATTGACCTAAGCAAAAACCCGATGCAACACTGTTGGATGATATCATTTCATCACCATAAATACAAAATAAGAGAAAAGATTTTAGAGAGAGAAAGAACTTGAGAGAGAAATAAAAGAGAGAGAAAAAAAATGGTTACTTGTTAAGAAAAGAAATGAGAAGCAACACCCTCTCCACACGTAGAGAGGGATTTATATAGTACATAGAGTGGACAAGCCTTGTGGGCTTTCTTATATGTCATTTGGGCCGGACCAAGCTTAGGAATGGGCTTTAATGCCGAACACTAGGCCTTATTACGCTTAAGAGAAGATTCATTGTTAAAACTACGTTTCCTACTAAGGTCAGTGGGATCACATAATGACCATCACTTTACTAAAACACGGCTAACAATCTACCTCGTAAGGGGTGGTCATTCAATTGTGGATCCTTCTTGTGACGTCTTGAGTCTTAGAGCCTTGTGTTCTTAGGAATTATTTTAAAGTTCCTTTTGAGTGCTTGTGACCTTGGATCTTAATCTTTAATTTGATATTCTTTGATAAAATACTGATATTGTGGTCTTTGGCTTTGATTTATCATGACTACTAGGATCTCTAAATCCTTATCCTTGAATCTTTATGCCGTCTTGCGATCTTGTGTCTCCACCCTCATGCTCAAGGTCTTGAAAGCTTACTAACAATCTCCCTCAACATTTCCTTTAACATGATTACTTGTACCACATCATGGTAGGAGTAGTACTTGATCCACTTTTAAGATATATCTTTGTTATTGTCCGGCAATCTTGTCAAAAATGTTCTTTTGAGGAAGTGCTTGTTCATCAGAGATTGCGGAAGACTTTGACACATGTGCTTAAGCTTTCATCGTGTATTTATCTTTGTCGATTGAGCATGAGGTCTTGAATCTTGACTCGTCATGGACTAGAAGCTGCTACCGTCGGGAAACCTGCAAGTATAGGTTAGAGATAAGCATATATGGACGAAAGTGTCTTTGTCACTTCGTCGAATACGGTTGCAATAACCACGGTTTCCCGTTAATCAGTATAAATATTGCCTGTGATTAGGTAGATTTCAAAAGAATCTCCTTGACAGGGTTTCGCAGCTGTGCTAGCCGTTCTTGTTACCGAAGCGTCTCAAAGCAGACAACACGGTAAGAGTGAATCAAATAGTTACAATCTTTCTGATTGAGTCGTCAATTCATATACTGGACCATAATCGATATCTAGTTGACACAAGCTTGATTAATTTAGAATCTTGTAAGTCACCTACCAAGAGCTTGTTTGATGTTGGCTCAAGAAGGATTTCCATCGTCATTGTGAATACTAAAGAGTATCACTCTGATTGTCCTGGCTATTATAACAAGGATAATGCGTTTAGGATATTGAAACCAAATGTTGTATAATGATGTACGACATTTATATATTGGAATTTTGTTGGTCCTAGTGAAGATGTTTGATGGATCTGTTGGCTCTAATACTCAATAAAGTGCACATTTGTTATTTCAGTAATCGAATCGGCTGGTGCGAGACTGCCACCCTTTTAATATCAATGTTCTCAGAAATGAGAAAGCAGATAGAAACGTGTTGATCTTCGTGAGAAATGAAACAAAAATCTTTTAAGAGATTCTGAGTAGCTAGGGAGGGTTGTGCATTGCATCACTGGGTCCATGATGTTAGTCTTCAATATCAGAATCATCTTTGTGATTACCGATAGATTAAATATTGACCCGGTTTCTGCCTAGGGTTGTATGGAGGGCTTCTTTATTCCACCTTTTATCCTTACAATTCTTTTTCATTCTTAAACCCCTTCAGTGCTTACCGAGACTTCATGACTAGTACCTTGTTTGAGGTCTCTGTTCTGCAACTAGCTCATCTCAGTCGGACTATTCCCTTTGCTCCAACTTTCTCCTTTTTTCATCATACATTGGACTTCTATTCTATCTATTGAGTTTCCTGGGTAGATCCCTCCAGTTCTGGCTGGATCATGAGAACGAATACCTAACCTTAAACCGAATTATAACCTTGAGAAGAACAACAATTGGCTCGGTCTTTGGAGGTATTGCCTGTAGTATCCTTAAAACCATTATAATAATCATTCATCGTGTTTGAGAAATCATTTAAGGGAAACATTGTGTGTTTCGAGTTACCAAAAATCTAAGCCCGACAAATATGTACTATATTAGAAGAGTTTTTGCAACATGCGGGTTTGGGAACACACTTATATAGATTAAGAATCGTATCTTCGTTATTCAACTCCGTATGATAACATTTTATCTCACTATTCTCCTCCTCAAAAATTGCTTTTGTGTTTACAAATTTTGACAATTATGTGAATTACATAAACAAGTTACTGTCCAGAATTCACATGAGCCTTACTAAGTCTTGGCGAGAAAAGGAGTGCATACAGAATGAACTTCATTATTAGTATACTTCCCTTAATTATCATAATAGAGTGAAAAACCCTGGAGTAGGTAGGAGTTTGTGGGGCACACAATTTTAAAAAATTTGAATTTTCTTTTTGAAAAATATCTGATAAATTGTGCTCAACGGTAATTGTGAGATATATTTATTTTCATCTTTTTTCTTTTGGATTCTTCTCTTGAGCATTCAAAACTTTGAATGTTTATATGAACATTGTTTCCCAAGACCCGAGGAAGATTAAACTTCCCGTTGGGTAGGATAAAATGGACATAAAATGAAACATTTTCCTTTCTTTGGAGACTGATTCCTAGCTGACATTTACCGTAGAAGTCGTTTTTAGAGGATAAAAGTGAAAGGACATGTTATGAAATCATTTAAATCTCTCTCGCACGAACTTCATTTATCACCTGTGTTTAATATTAACTCAACAGTTCTAGCTGTGCGTAAATGTTATCGATTGTCGAGAGATATGTCGGAGAAGATTATTTTTGTATTTTTAAAATTTTCTAATTTTGTATTTTATTTTTATAGGTTTTATAATTTTGTATTTTCTTTTTCAAAGATATTTATAAATCAAAATAAAGAGAAAGATCAATAATATTTACAAGTCGAAGTTTCCATTAGCAGTGATAGTTGTTGCTAGAGTTGAAGTAGATGAAGTTGAATCTTGTTGTTATTGACGTTTATCAGATGCATCAACAGTAGTAACAACGGAAGACTTTGAAACAACTTGATTTTCTCCATTTGAATTATTCGTCGAACATATGACCGAATAGACTTTCCAAATCTATCATTGACGTCATGACTATCATATCTACTGAAGTGACATGAGGAGAGAGTGTTGAACACAGAATTTTGAAAGATTAGGACAATATCCTTTTGAAAAAATTCTTGAAAAATTTAGTTTTTATCTGTTTTGAAAACAAGAAGATTTCTCTTCTTTTTAACGGTTGAGCGCACTGTTGCATACACTCCACTTTTATTTGAAGCTCGAGTTATGCATTGAAGTGTACATAAGCCATTGACTTGAGCTAACAAGCATTGAATGTTCCAAAAGTAGCTCAAGACCGAAATTTTTTCTCTTTTTGTTGTTAAGGATAAACGCACTGACACGTACATTTTCCTTTTATCTGAAGAACGGGTTGCAATCTGACATTTGATTACAAGCCATAGACCTGGAGGATTAGCGAACACATCGGATAGATAGAAGTATGCTGTTTTCACTAGTCTTGATAACTGCCAAGAAGAGAAGTAGAAATCGGAAACCCTTTGCTTGAAGGTTTCGAGGGATTAGAAGTACTTGCATTGTCATACATAGATTTTTCAGACTTATTCTCGGTGTTACTGGATGCAGTTAATTTTCCACACATGGCAAAAATTCTTCCAGTTGGAATCCACCTAAGACAAGTTCTAGGTTTGCTAGGCCTAGATGAAGCAAGACTTCCTTTGACCCTAACTCTTCGAATTACTTGGCATTTTTCCTTATATTTCTTTTGGATTTTCTACGAATTGTTTGACCATTGCACATTTGGTTATCTGCACAAGAAATTCATGTTATTCAATAATTGAAGCACTCGACATCTTGATTGGCAGTAACTAAACATTGCTTACACATAACACAAATAATTTCAGATTTAACATTTCGATTGGAAAGCGTAGAGTTATTACATTCAGATGACATGTGCTTTTAATTCTTAGGAATTTGGGAATTCCTATGGTTTTCTTCTATTTTCTTGATTTTTTCGAGAGAAAACTACTCTTAGACTTAGATGGAACTCTATCAGTATTAGAATTGCTCCTAGGATGTGGTATTCTAGTCTTAGCAGTGTTGTTTACTCTAGTAGAAGAAAAACCGTTTGAGTCAAAATTAGCTTGTTACTTATGAATAACATTTGGTTGTGAAACAGTGATTAGTATTTTATCCTCAGCTGTTTTACGAGTTTGTTAGGAACACATTATCTACCCTTAGAGGTCATAGACGGGTATTAGGCCTAAGGATTCTTGGGGCATCACATTAACTGTTTGCCAACTTTCGATTCTCGTGTGGAAAGGTGCCGAGTTTAAAGTGACTGGTTTAGACAAAGCATTCGTCCTATCAACTTTGGGGAGAACCGAGGATTTTGGAAAGGGAGTGACAGAATAGAGTTTTGATCTAGAAGAAGAAGAAAAAGGTGGTTTCCCCAAGATTGATTGCTTTGTAAACATAGTATTCGTTCTCGTACCTTTTGTGGTGCCTTTTGGTTTAGAAACCTTATCAAATAGCTGAGCTCTTAGCTTAGCATTTTCATAGATGGTGTCATACAATTGTTTTTGCAAAGAGTCAATTATTGATTTGGTCTGAGCTTGTGTCACTTTGATAGAATCAAACAGGTTCTTGTATGTTGTCTTAAGATGTTCATTTTCTTTTGCATAACTATGAACCTGAAGTTCTAGTGGCACGTTCTCATCTTCAAGTTTCTGAGAAACCGGATCAAGGGTATTTGATGCACATTATGTATCACTACTTTTACCCTTAAGATCTCCCAACTGAGCTTGCAACCGTTCGATCTTTTGTTGCATGTCATTATAAGCTTTATCATATGAATCTTGTCAATTTGACATTCTTCACATTTTGTGTACCAATTATTCCAAAGAACAACGTATTCTTTTTCCTTTTTAATAATGCAATTTGTAAGTTTATTTCTTTCGTAACGATCAAGTTCAGTTTGGAGATCAGTATTAATGCACTTCCGTGACGTAGCATATTGAATTATTCATGATCGTAACAATTTTCTTCTTTGGGTCACATTAGTTTGATCCATCTGAGTCTTAGACGGGAGCCTTTTGTCCAGATAGGAGTTCCGATGTGGAGATGCTTGCTGCCAAGTTATCCTCTAAAGTGACACGTTCAACTTTTTTACTCTCTCAGTTTCTTCTATAGCATCTGTAGCCATGAACTTACTTCCTCTGAGTGCTTTTTGGATCTCTGATTCTTCCTCTTGAGCAATCTGTAGCTGTTGCTGAAGATAAGCTCATCCCATTTAATATGGATTTTACTGTGCAGTTTGCTGGCCCATTATACCCTCTCCTCGGACAGTTGAAAACCCTTACATCCAGATTACCATTTGATATCCTCTACCATTAACCTAGCGGTGCTGTAACAACATTTCCATTCCCATACTGATTTGCAATTTCTGAAACAAACAACTAAGGCCCCATTCAATATTTCAACATTTGAATACTCGGATTCCTAACTGCATTTTGCATCCTAATTGCATCATTCTGCCTGCATTTTGTTCCACCTTATTTCAAATATAGTCTAGCAACCATTTGCATTTTGATGTCTTAGCTCGTGTTCATATCCGATTGTGTAATTTGACTATTGCGGGGAATTAATGAACTTCTTTGGTTGTTGTTTGTTGGAATGGTGTTGAGTTTGAATGCTTTAGCCATTAAAGAAAGTGCCTCGTTCATTGCACTTGTGGGATCTGAACTATCTTCGAGATTCTGCATTAGTTGTGGCATTTAGTTTGTGTTGAATGAAGGTTGTTGGACAAAGTGGTTGTAGGGTTGTGGATGTTGTATGCAGGTAATATGTGATGAGTGATCTGGGTGAAACGGTGTCCGAGTGTTTGCCATTAATGCCAAAGGATCATGTGTGTTTAAAAGTCGTTGTGCTCTAATAGCATTGATGTCTTGTCGAGTCGTACATTCCAAAAAGTGTTTGTGGGAATGATATGCAAGGGGATCGTAAGGTATGTAAAGTGATTGTTGTGTAGATTGAATTCAATTAACGTTCACAGATTTTACAAATGTCTTGATTTATACGAGAAAAGAATTGAATCTTTCGCGGGATTTTACAAAATCAAGAAGAAACCGTGAAACATTGATTAATTATTTTTTGTTGAAATCGTTGTTGTAGTTGAAGTACGTGAGCTTTTAAAAACGATTGTTGAGCTAAACGGACTAACAGTTACCACACTTTTGTCACACGAAGGACTAAGAGTTAAAAATTTTTATAAAAAACTATATGTTAAATAAACAATTTGAAAAATAAAATACAAAAACTATAAATGAAAATATTTGGAAAATAAAGGTTAAAATTAAAAAAGTTTCAAAACTAAGGACTAATAATAAGGATGATGGAAAGTGAAAGGTTTAAAAATTTAAAACTGTTCTTAAACAATTTAAGGACGGATAGTAAATTGTCATTTTTTAACAAGGGAGCTAAAATGAAAACCTTTTAGAAAACAAAGGTTAAAAGTGAAAAATTAAAATTTTAAAGAATATTAAAAAATGAAACTCATGCACGTGACATCGTCTTCTTCATTCAAATTTAGCAAAAATGATAACGTGTTTCGTTTTTAATCTCGCGGAGCGGTACGGTTATCGTCAGTTAAATGTGAATATAACACGTTGATCGAAAACGAATCACGATCACAATGATATAAGTTAGAAGTTTCGCACGTTAAGTTACCGTCACTCAAATTTGAAATAATCAGAAGAAAATGGAGTTTTAAAAGTGTATATTATGCTTTAGATGAGTTGCTAATTCGGTTCTTAAAGGGATGATGCAAATTCGGTTTGTAAGTAAAACTGAGAGTTCGGTTGATGATGAAACTGCGAGTTCGGATGATTGCAAATTCGGTTAATGAATGAAACTGCGAGTTCGGATGATGAATGAAACTGCGAGTTCGGTTGATAAAGGAGTTGCGAGTCCGGTTGATGAAGAGTTGCTAATCCGGTGTCCTTCACAAAAAACCAAAAAACATACTAGTCCTTGCGTTTGTCTTCTATGGAAACCAACAAAAACCGTCCTTGTTTCCTTAAAACATGGATCTTGTTCCCCTCTTTGTTTTTCAAACCGTGTACAAGAAAAAGCTTACGAAAAGCTAAAAAATAAGCAGTTTTATAAGCTTGAAAATTAAGCTTGCTTATACCACAAAAATAAGCCACGAAAAGAAGGTAACAAATAGGCTACTTATGTTTTGGACATGAAAGAGTTCCAAGTTTTTAAAGAAAATGAGCACAAAACCAAAAAAACGGAGACTTGGAGGCTATAAGCTTTTAATAAGCTACGTGAATAAGCTGGAAAATAAGTTGTTTAAGATACCTTTTTGTTTTATCAAACCATAACACAACAACGTCACCCTTTTTGTTTTTATCAAACCATAGCACTACAAATAAGAAATACTCACCCTATACTGTTTGAATATTAACACAAAGCAACAGTATAAGTATAAGCCCAAAAGAAAATTTAGAACATTAGGCCGGAGGATTTGGCAAAAATCACGATTTTCAAAGAAAGAAAAAAAGTTTAAAATAAATAGTGAAAAATAAAATTAAGCCGAGTGTAGAGTAAGCTTAAAAATCAGCCGAACTAATAAGCTCAAATAACCACAACTTAAACCACTAAACCTAACCTAACCACTAAACCACAACTTAAACCACATGTTGGATGATATCATTTCATCACCATAAACACAAAATAAGATTAAAAAGATTTTAGGGACGAGAAGAATTAGAGAGAATAAAGAGAGAAAAAAGATGGTTACTTGTTAAGAAAAGAAATAAGAAGCAATACCCTCTCCACACTTGGAGAGGGCTTTATATAGTACATAGAGTAGACAAGCCTTGTGGGCTTTCTTATATGTCATTTGGGCCGGACCAAGCTTAGGAATGAGCTTTAAGCCCGACAACTAGGCCTTATTAGCTTATGAAAGATTCTCGTAAACTACGTTTTCTAACACAAAGGCTCGGGATCAATAATGACCATCACTTTACTAAAAACATGGCTAACAAACACTATACTGCGCGGACGAAACACATCGAAATTCGTCACCATTTCCTTCGGGACAATGTCCAAAAAGGAAACATCTCCATCGAAAAGGTCTCGTCTGAAGATAACATCGCCGACATTCTCACTAAACCTCTTAAACGCGAATCGTTCAATTATCTTCGTCTTGGTTTAGGAATGATGGAACACATTTCGTAAATCGGTCTCTTTTTTTCTTCTAGTTTCGATTCTATTCTATGTTTCATTTCGTGTCGTGACAACTTAATTACTTCATTCAAAGTATTTTAAACATTTTTAATTAGCAAAATGCAAATTAAAATGTCACTCATTTTGTAAAATTCGTCAAAAATCGAGTCTAAAATACCTCTGCTGGAGGAGGTCCCCATAAATTAGGCGGCCCCCATATATTTATGGGGCCGTTGGCAGGAGGACATGTAATATTTAACCATAATTTTAAAAACACAAAAATAAACATCCCTCATTCTCCAACCTACGACTGACGAAACCCACTTCCTCAAAACATTAAAATCCACCATCAAAACTCAAAGTGAAGAAGAAATTAACATCAAATATCATCTATAACATCATAATACTCACAAATTGTAAGTGATCTCATCATTTTCTTCTCAAATTTGAGTCTAGAAATTCAGTAAGCATACAATCAAAAATTGTGGGTTTTCAATTTTTCGAGTATTGTTATGCAATTAAGACTAGAATAACATAATATACAACTATTATGCTTCCCGTAGACATAGAATTTACATAATTGAGTGTGTTTGGCAAATTTTTCAAAAACCCCAATTTATTTTCAAAAATTTCTCACAATAAGAACATCATAAAAATATTTTACGCTTTTGCACTCGTTCATAATGATCTCATGACCATCGATCGAGATATATAGTTAATATATATATTTTCGACATGTTTGGATGAGCAAAATTCAATTAAGGTGTGTTTGGGTTAACTCATAGGTTTTTGTCTAAAGTGGAGTTAACTACCACTCCACATGTATTACATATAGACACACACTAGGTAAAAACAATTAATACCTTAATGTCAAAGCAATATATACATACTAAGAATTTCTTTTTATTGTTTGATTAGGTGAAAAAGATGCATAATTTGATGAGTATATTCCTTTCAAACAAAATTCCATATACAACTTTCTCTTTAGGGATGTTCATCTCTAAAAATATCCATCGACCAACCATGAAGGTAAATTGTTGATAAACATTTTATCCTTAAGGTCAACTTATAAAGGTTTCAATTCAATGTAGGGATTTTTATCACTCTTTCCTTTTTAACTTATGTGGAAAATTTCTATCCAAAATTCATATTGAATTTTATTAAACATTCGAACTTGTTTTAATCGATGATATTTGGATCATATTCTTCGAAATAAATGGAAAAAGAACATGTGCGTCTTTTAAAGACTTTGGAACATTACTCGATCTTCCTTTTGAAGGACAATGTTTTTATAACAATGAATGGTCTCTTAAGTCTATTCTACATCATAACTCTTCTCCAACCAAAGATCCTCTATATACTAAGCTAATTCATCCCAACACAATCATCTACAACGTCACTAAAAAGCGTCTGAATGGCTTCAAGTTCGATTTTGATGACCAATGCAATCTCTTCCCTGAAAAGATTTGTCATTATCTAAAAATGGCAAAATATCCTTTTTCGTGAAGGAGAACATTATATGCACCATTGATATTGACAAAGATCAATTTGTCAGCTTGTGAAGCCTATATGCTACTCTTCATAACCTCTTCCACTCATTCTATCTTTTCTCAAAATTTCATCATCAATCGAATAAATGATCTCAAGCATCGCTCTAATGGCATCCTGCCATATGGCCTTTTGTTCTAAACTTTTCTCGACTAATCTATATGGTACTTTCTAACATGTTCATAAATTACATCTTCTTATTATCCAACCAAAATGAATCCGCTATTTTAACTCTTCAAAAAGAGAAATCCCGAAAATGTTCGTTGTGCCTCATCAATAATCATTATGATCGACTTGCGGAGGTCACACAAGGTCTTAATGTAACTCTATTACCTACTAGGTGACTACCTAGTTTGTTTAAAAATGTTGATTTATTAGTTGCTCTTATGTTCTTGCCATGCGTGTTAGTATTACATTATTACTCCTTGATTATAATTCATGACTTATGCTATTTTTTGATCAACTATGCTTTGATTGACTCATTTACCATTGAAGTAGACTAGCTTGCTTGACCTATGACATGTAGCTAGATTAGCATTGATTCTTGGCACATTGTAATTGCTGCATAACAATCATTTTCTAGCCGGCTCTTTTTTGAACAAAACTTAAAAAAAAATGAAATACTAGAAAAATAAAAAAAGTTCGCAAACCCCCAGAAAACGGCCCTCAATTCATGGGTCAGACCCTAAATATTCTGGACCGCCTTTTATTTACGGTACCGGCCTTTAGCAGGGCCACCAAATTTTTATTTTTTTTCTTTTTTCTGCGACTTTGACTCTCTCTTTATATTGCCTTAGCTGGTTTTCTCCTTGTTTTTAGACAAACACTTTTGTGGAACCTATTTGTTCATCCATTGCATGATTTTCAAATACATCACCTCCTCCATCTATAAATACTCTCATCTTCTTCATTCTCCATTATCATCCTCTGGTCTTCTTCACTTCTCCACTCTTTTATCTGATAATGTCTTCTTCAACAACCCCCCTCCAAACTTTCAAGAAACCTAGAATCTAGGTAAGAAAATTTTGGAGAAGAAACACTTTCACTCATAATCACCACACCTCACATCGCAAATGTCTCACAACCCACTTTGCCCAGAGTTTCTAATTCTCAACCTTTACCATCACCTTCTCAAAATTCGCTTAGGGATCAAATGGTGAATCAACTCCATCACATATCCTATCTACTTGAAACCAACCTCCAAAATAAAATAAATGTCTACTCTTAAGCACCACCATTCTCACAATCTCCATCACCACCTTTGATACACCCCACTACTCTTGACCAAGTCAACTTTCACTTGGGCTTTTGTCATTGTTGCATATACACCCGAAATGAATTTCATTTATTGAGAGATGAGCTCAACTTTATCCAATTCCTTCTCACTCGTCCCCTTGCTCGAGTTCATGCTCCACCAAACAATGCTCTCACCACCATTTCTCTCTATTCACCCTCGTCAAAATTAAACATTCTTACATGTTTAATTTCTCTAAATAAATGACCATCCAACTTTAGTTTAGGATGTCTCTTTATGTTATGCCTTTATGCTTCATTTCTAGTCTTGTAATATTCATACCTTTCAAGTATGAATTTATGTTATGAATGAATGATCTTACTTTATTAGTATGATGGATGATTTGAGTGCTACTGCTAATTTTTTGGACCATTTTTTATATTTGTCGTGACATTGCTACAAGTTGAATGTGTATATATATACTATATAGATATTACTATATTATTTATATATATATATATGACTTTATTACACCATCCACACACACACTACTATTATATATATTATTTATATATATATTATATATATATATTATATAATTATATATATATATATTTATATATATATATATATTTACTATATATATATATATATTATAAAGTAAGGACCTAAGTAAGAGTAAAATTAAAATAAGATGTGGTGAGAAGAGGACTAAACCACAAATGTGAGATGCATACGACTTTGCATTAGATGTATTTTTTATTCATTTAGATGCACCATTTTGAGTTTCGAACGTTAATTTGATGCTTAGAAGGTGCAAATTGATTTTCATGATTTTGGCACATGCAGAGGAACAAAAAACAAGAGAAAAAATGAAACGCATCTAATATACGTATATGCATCTAATTAAAAGCTAGAAAACATATTATGATGCGTTATAATGCATCTAAGATTATAAAGATGCATCTAATTCAAGTGTGGAGGGATTTGATAACGCCTTAATTATACATGTTTTTCGCGGCGTTATTTGTATTTATTTGATCATTTCTCGTGAACTTTTGGTACTTAATCAAGTATATTTGCTATTATAGGTTCGTGATATGTGTCGTAGAAGAATACGGAAGATTACACAAAGAATTGAAGCTTAAATGAAGAAATAACTCAAGTTAATGATCTCCCGACACCTGTTCACTGTTTTGGCCATAACTCGGTCATACGAACTCGTTTTTTAGTTGATTATCGCGGCCTGAATAAGAATTCAATTATCTACAACCATGAAAAAGGCCAACTGCTAAATATGCAGAAAGTGTGGCGGTTTTGGCCAAAGTGCGGCGCACTTTTCAGTCTGAGGAAAAAGTAAATGCAATTAAATGCTAAGTGCATTAACACCCTATGTGCGGCGCACAAATAAGTTTGTGCGGCGCACTTTTGCCCATTTTTAGCCTATAAATACAGCCCCTAATCACCTCATTCCATATCTCTTACACACACAAACCTCAATTCGTTTAGAACACTTAGAAAAGGTGTTTTTGGTGATCTTGGCTTGACAAACCAAGGATCCAAACACCCCTTCAGACCACCATCACCACCATCGACTACCACCACTCTCCACCATCAATTATCAGGTTTAATCCATCAAAGAAGCATAATAGAAGTGTTTATTCGAATCTATAAGCGATTGTGACAGAATTTTTCATAGTTTTTGGGTTTTGGTTTTAATATAATAAAGTGTTCTTGAGAAATTCTTGTGAAATCATCATCATTTGCTCTTGGAATTTGGTATAATGTTGTTTATCCTTTGAATATGATTATTATTGAATTGTTTGAGTTCATAATGTGTTTTATTACTTCTTTGATTTTGGAGTAGTAATCTTGTGTTTGTTTGGGCACTATGTAATCTTGGATATGGAGCGTTTAGATATGTGTTTATTGAATTGGTAAAACATATTTTATATAAGAATATAGGCCGAAAGGGTTATCATTCCACTTAATATATTGGTTATAATAACTTATAAAGGCCGAAAGGATTTGTTGTTATTAATTGATATAATCACTCGTTATATTTAAAGGCCGAAAGGATTTATAACTTGTGATATTTTTATTCTCCAAAATTATAAATACTATTCCAAACACTTCATTGTCTAAGTGATCATTGCCTAAACAAACATACAATTGGAATCTAAATAAAATGAATGGAAGAAGATTTTGTACGATGCTCCAATTGATGATTTGATGACCGAGGACAAACTTTTTGACCCTGGGATTCATGAGAAAAAAAATTCTTTTGAGGATCGCCATTATCTTTCCCTCACATATGTTATCCGAATTTTTCTTCCTTATATCACGTATCCGGTGGAATCTCCTTTTCTTCTTCCCTCCGGGAGTGAGGATACAATTTTTGACCCCGGCATCTCCACTTTTTATTTTTCTTCTCTTGAGCTGGTGGTATCTCATCGGAGTAGAACTTTCATGTGCTTCAATGTTTATCTAAACATCTTGAATGAATGTATAACACCCCGTGTTTTCAAGTCATTGACGACGTCAATAAATCTACTAATTATTTTTGGGTGTTGTACGCGTTTACTTTGAATTTCATGTATTAGGTAAAATCGCGTAAGCTAAAAACGATCGTTCGATGTAAACGGGCATCAAACAATTAAATGTTTACATCAAGCAAGTGTTAAGTAATTATTTTGAAGATAATTATTAACTTTGTTTATTTTATTTTTATTGGTTACATAAATTTGTTACGTTTCGCGATAAAATACGTTTAGGCATACCTAGAACCACCAAAACTTTTTTACGCTTCAACAAATACCCACATTTATACCCAATACTCAAAAATCATAAAAATATATCATATATATCAATGTTAGGCCGGATTTGGTGATATATATACAAGAAATATCAAGAAAATCTTGCAACTAGTATTTGTACAACACATCTCATTAAACCTTATGACAATTTCAATCAAAGCCCATACCATGACCATAAGGTCTTCCTTGATTTCCTCATTTGTGTCCCAAGACTTTCCTATCACCACTTGACTAGCTTATGAGTATATAGAAAGAATACTTGCAAGTATACACATAGATAACACTTCAACACTTAACAAAAAAATCAATTTTCTCTCTTTCTCTCCTTACTCACCCACGGCAACAAACACCCCTTATACATAATCTATGCCTTGATTTTCCTAGACCATACACACCATCACACATCATTCCTAAGATATACTAAGGTGTTTGCAAGCCTTGGTTAACCATTTACAAGTATAGAAGCAAGAAAGGAAGATTAGGGTTTCTATTTGGAAAACTAGGGTTTCAAGTGTGCAAGCTTTGGTTTTAAGTCTAAGCAAGGGTTTAGCACTTATTTCTCATCACCATCATTCATCCTAAGGTCATCTATAAACCTTTATACTTTCATTTTATGAGTTATATGTATATAATGTGCTATGTAGCAAAATCATCACTTAGGATATGCTTAACTTGTAAAAAAATGGATTTTTCTTGTAAACATGATTTTATGAATATGTACACATGTTACATGGATGATATATTGAGGTTATAAATGGATACATATGTGTTTTACAATCTTGGTTAAGCTTGAGAAGTGTTAATGCAAGATTAGGGTTTCTAATGGTTTTCTTAAAAAGCTACAAGTAAAAGTTGATAAACAACTTTGTAATCTTGTGAATATTATTACCATGGGATTATGAGGACAATGGATGAACTCTTGGACATTAATATAAGTATCACATATGTCAAATATAGTTATAAAGGATTTATGGTAAACTACTAAAGTGAAAAGTACATAAAACAAGTTTATTATAAAAGTATACACTTTGATATTAAGGGGCTGTTTGGAATCCGAATTTCCAACAGTGGGTTTGACATTTTAGAAAAATAATACGACTCATGACGACTCCAAAAAAGTAAAACGGGTTTATAAAATAACTTTTATAAAAATTATACAAAACATAAAGTTTGGTATTTTTAATAGATCATACATAATTTTAGGATTCCAAAACAATAAGAAACGTAATTTTTTGATTAAAAACGAAGAAGTTTTGAATTACGCAAGTTTATATACTTAAAATGTATAAAGATACTTTTATAAAACTATTTTTATAAAAGTTACTATTCATGACAGAAACTTTTATATTTGTAAACCTCATAAATCAATAGAACTTTCAACTACGAGAACGTGCACGAAAGAATCGTTAAAAACGGAACTATAACAAAGAAAATACGACATTTACGGGTTTTACGATAACAAAAACTATATAAATACATTCTAGGTCTTGGTGTAAACACTCTACAATCTCTATAGTTTCATCTCAGGATGTCCAAATTATGAATCTAGACCCGTTGCGGTGCGAGTCTAGCACAGCATCATCATTAACAACACATGTAGACATGAGAAACGTAAGAAATGACTTTGTGGAGAGGATCGCGAAAGTTACGGTCTTTTTTTAATCAGCGAGAATTAGGTGAATTTAAAGTTTGTAACCGAGTGTGAGCGCGTATACTGAGGGAGATGTTTCAGATAAAATTGACACACAGAGCTGTGTAGGATTGTCTAAGCGTTCAGTAATCTATCTATCTCTTGCGGGGGGTATTATTGTATATTGGGGTGTGGTTGCGTATAAATAATAGTGAGAGTGGTGAGAGTGAGGAGGGGGGGGGAATATCATAGGTACAAGTGAGCGTGTGAGATGAGATATGGTATAGAATAATGTAGGCTGATGATATGAAGATAGTGAGAGTATGTATTGTGCGAGAGGGGGTGAGCGCGCGCGTTAAAATGGGTTTACACAAATAGGGGGGTGGGTTTTGTTGGTGTGGGTGTGTGAGAGAGAATCGAAAACGGAGAGTCTATATCTAGACACACACAACATTATAATGGGTGTGGGTTGTATGTGAATTTTAGTTGAGTAATGAAAAATATAATAGATGAGAAGGTAGTATTATAATAATATAAGATGAGAAAGAGTATAAGAAGGTGTATTAAAGCGAAGGATTGGGGTGTTGGGTGAGTGGTTGGGTATTAAGGTGAGGGTGGTGATTTGATCGGATTTATTTAATTTTAATTTTAGTAGTTGGTGTGAGGGTTTTTAGATTAAATTGATATGTGGACATTATATGAGGCAATTTTATGTACAGAGAGTGAAGGTATTAGATTAGCTTAGGAATGAAAGTTTTTTGAATGTATAATATGTAATATAATATATTGGTAAATCTTGTGGTAATAAATTTCTAGTTTTACAATAATTATGAAGTTTCTAAATATGTGTGTTGTTGTTTTATAAGAAATGTTTTTATGGAGTAGTAGGTCAAGAGTGAAAAGGAGATAAAGTGGTGGTTTTGATGTTATCAGGCATAAAGATTTTGTCACATTACATTTTGTATAACTGTTATGGGCTAGAAATCTTTGTATTTTGAACAAGTGGACAAGTGACGCTTCGGCTTATGTAACAAATACTTTGTTAATTCCAATGTATCAGTTTTAAATGACTTTTTGGTTGTTCTATATACATCTTGTGTTATTGATCTGAGAAGAACCACCCCCACCTAATTCCGCTGCGACCCAATTTAAGGGTAGTTACAGATTGGTATCAAGAGCCAAGTGTTTATAGAGAACCAGGTCAAATGTTTTTTGCTGGACTTATAACCGTTTTAAACATCAAATACATACAAAGTGGGTTTTACCCGGGCATACATATGTCATTACATTATGCAATACTCTACTTGTTGCATTAAGTTTGTTTGGACTAGATGCATTCATATTGGATATACATGTTATGATATAAATAAATATATTACTATAAGAAGTCTTAATTAAATTCTAATTATAACTATTTTTGAATTTTCAGATTCAGTCATGTCAGATTCGGATGAATCGAGGGTTACATACATGGAGGTTTCCAGCCCATTTGAGGGTTTATCAGACATAGGATCACCGAGAGCCGATGATCACGAGTACCTTGAGCTGCCTGGGATGCTAGAGGACCCATACGTGGAGGCCCCTCTTCAGGCCCCACCCTCTCCAGATTACGTGCCTGCCCTGAGGAGCCAGAGTAGGCACCACCTTCGTGATAAGAGGTAAAATAAATCCCTATGCAATCATGTATCTGCATCACTCGCTTTTAGTGTTGAGATCCCCAAAGTATCCCAAGAGAAAGAAAAATGTTCTCGATGAAGAAGAAGTTTTGTGCCAGCCTTAGTTATCGCAGTATCTGGAATGAAAAAAAAATATTAAAAAAAAGAAGAAAAAAAAGAGAAAAGGAAAGAAATAAAAGTTCAAAGTATAAGGCAAATTTCTGGCACATGGAATCAAGTATCTCCTATTCACCCTCATCGTTATCACATTTTGCCTCTTTAAGATTTTTATCTAGGTGCTCACGCCACAACGGGCATGTTTATGTGTCTAGTACAAGCATATGGTAGCGACCTAGATTATGTCTGTGCAATTGAGTGACTTCACAAATATAAAACCCTATCTGAGTGACTTGTGTGAATTAAAAAACAAATACTTTCCCTATGTGAGGTGCTCTGTTATATGTCTATGCCTGAAAAGTTATAAAAGTGATAAACACTTGTTAATGCTAAAATGATTTTTTCTCAACGTCATAATAAATGATCTTGTTTTCTCGCTTTAATTGCTTGAGGGCAAGCCATAGCTAAGTGTGGAGGGATTTGATAACGCCTAAATTATACATATTTTCAGCGGCGTTATTTGCATTTATTTGATCATTTCTCGTGAACTTTTGGTACTTAATCAAATATATTTGCTATTATATGTTCTAGGTATGTGTCGTGGAATGATACGGAAGATTACACAAAAAATTAAATCTTAAACGAAGAAATAACTAAAGTTAATGATCTCCCGACACCTGTTCATAGTTTTGGCCATAACTCGGTCATACGAACTCCATTTTAGTTAATTCAAGCGGCCACGGAAAAAGAATTCAATTATCTACAACCATGAAAAAGGCCAACTGCTGAATATGCAGAAAGTGTGGCGGTTTTGGCCAAAGTGTGGCGCACTTTTTAGTCTGAGGAAAAATTAAATGCTAAGTGCCCATTTTTAGCCTATAAATACAGCCCCTAATCACCTCATTCCATATATTCTCACACACAAACTTCCACTTCTTTTGGAACCATTAGAATAGGTGTTTTTGGTGATCTTAGCTTGACAAACCAAGAAACCAAATACCCCTTCAAACCACCATCACCACCATCGACTACCACCACTCTCCACCATCAATTTCCAGATTTTAATCAATCCAAGGAAGTAGTAGTGAAGTGTAATTCGAATCTATAAGTGATTGTGACAGAATTGTTCATAGTTTCCGGGTTTTGCTTTGAATATAATAAAGTGTTCTTGAGAAATTCTTGTGAAATCATCATCATTTGCTCTTGGAATTTGGTATAATCTTGTTTATACTTTGAATATGATTATTATTGAATTGTTTGAGTTCATAATGTGTTTTATTACTTCTTTGATTATGGAGTAGTAATCTTGTGTTTGTTTGGGCACTATGTGATCTTGGATATGGAGCGTTTGGATATGTGTTTATTGAATTGGTAAAACATATTTTATATAAGAATATAGGCCATAAGGTTTCTTTTATATATGTGTTTAATCATTCCACTTAATATATTGGTTATAATAACTTATAAAGGCCGAAAGGATTTGTTGTTATTAATCGATATAATCACTCGTTATATTTAAAGGCCGAAAGGATTTATAACTTGTGATATTTTTATTCTCCAAACTTATAAACACTATTCCAAACACATCATTATCTAAGTGATCATTTCCTAAACAAACTTACTTTAATCATTTACTTGAATCATCTCTTCATTGCTTTCTTTGCATTATTCGATATATGCTCGTCTTGGTTAATTTGATACGTGACAATCATCTTAGCCTTAGCACCATAATTACAAACTGTGAAAACTTCAATTCCCATGGAAGGACCTGGACTTACCTAAAGCTATACTATACACGCACAGGTATACTTCCCGAGTGTTATGTTTTTAGTCAAAGCCGGTATTTCTAGTATTATAAATTTAAAGCTTGGAAAACACACATCATCAGGGAACTCACTACTTTCAAAGCCAGGAGGCTTTTTCACATAAACCTCTTCTTTTAGTTTTCCATTCAGGAAGGCACTTTTGACATCCAATTGGAAAACTATGAAGTTCATGTATATAGCAAAGGCAAGGAAGATCCTGATGGCTTCCATTCTTGCCACTGGTGCAAAGGTTTCATCATAGTCAATTCCTTTTTCCTAACTATGACCTTGGGCAACCAGTCTTGCTTTGTTCTTGGTGACAATTCCATGTTCATCTTTCTTATTCTCGAATACCCATTTAGAGCCTATGGCTATTTTTCTATAAGGGAGAGGAACAAGAGTCTAGACTTTGTTCCTATATAATTGATTTAGTTCTTTATGCATTGCATCAACCCATCATAGATGCTTCAGTGCCTCAGAGGCCTTTTTAGGTTCTATCTCAGAGAGGCTAAGGCAGTTATGATCTTGACATCCATACTTCTTGTAAGCTTGCCTTTTCCAGCATAACCAATGATATTTGCAAGTTTAATATGTTAATCTCTTGACCATCTATCCTGAGTAACATGAATCGTGAGCAACAGGATATGATCTTGTTGATGCATGATTGGTATCTTAAGACTGAGATACTTCATGGATTAAAGGATCAGTAATATGTACTAAAGTTTTAGTGTTGTTTCCTAAAGTTTCTTCAGTGAGTTGATGAGTTTTTGTTCATTTTGAACATTTTGTTCTTGTGTCTCTTTAGTGTTTGTTAGGTTAGGAAGACCTTCAACATCCTTAGTTTGAGGGTTGTCTTGCTTATTTGGAGCAATCACTTCAGGGACATGATGTTCTTGGCTTAGTTTAGTGAGTGAATAACCATGGGGAATGATGTAGTATGAAAATTCATAGTTGGCTTGATATTGTCTAGATGGGTCATCTTCATGAGTAAATTTATCAAGAAGATATCTAGATAAGTTATTAATTCTAATTTCATCTAATGAGGTATTTGTGAACCTGATGGCTTTAATACTTTTATCAAATGTAACATGATAAGTCTCCTCTATTTATTGTCTACTTGTGTTGAAGACTTTAAATGTTTTAGAGTTAAATGAGTGTCCTAGGAAATATCTATCTTTAGCTTTGCATTAAATTTGCGTAGATGATCCTTGTGATTATGAATAAACACATGACATCCAAATACATAAATAACAATCACACTAATATTAAGTTTCGTGTGAAATTAATTTGTAATAAGGGGTTATACATTTTTAATAATTAATTTGTAAGGGGTGTGCAAATTTAATCCCATCCCTACGAAATACACGATTGGGAAAAATTTATTTGGTATCTCATAGGTAGTAGATTTAAATGGTCTTTAATCCCATCCCTATCACTGACTTAATCACTAAGTCCATAGCTAACGCCTTCGTCAAGTGGTCAGCTAGATTATGTTGTGACCGAACAAACTTAATAGAAATCACACCATTTATGATTAGTTCCCTAATCGTACTATGTCTAACACCTAAGTGTCTAGACTTGCCATTATATATTTGACTATAAGCTTTAGCTAATGTGGCAACACTATCACAATGGATAGAAATCAATACTATTGGTTTCGACCATATTGGAATCTCATGTATCAAGTTTCTTAGCCATTATGCTTCTTTACCAGCAGCAGCCAATGCTAGAAACTCAAATTCCATAGTGGAACCAGTGATGCATGTTTGCTTCTTAGAAGCCTATGAAATGGCACCTCCACCAAGCAAAAACACCCATCCACTAGTAGAAGATGAATCTTCAACATGATTTATCCAGCTAGCATCTGAATAAGCTTCTAACACCGAAGGATATCCAACATATGATAAACCATAATTCATAGTACCTTTTAAGTACTTGAATACTCTTGTTATTGCATGCCAATGCTGTCTACTAGGATTACTAGTAAACCTACTCAATCTACCAACTACATAAGCAATATCAAGTCTAGTGCTTGTCATAACATACATCAAACAGCAATGGCTCTTGAATATTCGAGCTGGTCCACAGGTTTACTTGTATTTGGCTTAAGCTTTTCTATCGGATCCATGAGAGTACTCACTGGATAACAATCTTCACGATTAAATTTCTTGAGTGTTTTTTCAATATAGTGAGATTGTGTAATTACAATCCCTTTATTCTCACGTTTAATCTTAATACCAAGAATAACGTCCGCTTCTCCCATATCTTTCATTGAAAACTCTGATGACAAAAACTTCTTAGTTTTATCAACTTGATTTTGGTTAGTGCCAAAAATCAACATGTCATCAACATACAGACAAATTATAACACCTTTACATGTGTCATCAAATTTTATGAATCGGGTGTGCAAACCATATTTGGATAAATTCGTAATTGTCTTTATTGACGATATTCTGATATATTCAAAGAACAAGTAAGAACACGAAGAGCACCTTAAGCTAATCTTAGAATTGCTTAAGAGAGAGGAGTTGCATGCCAAATTTTCCAAGTGTGAATTTTGGATTCCTAAAGTACAATTCCTTGGTCACGTGATTGATAGTGAGGGCATTCACGTGGATCCCGCCAAGATCGAATCCATTAAAGATTGTGCATCTCCTAAGTCGCCAATAAATTTTTCCCTACGAAAGCAAATTTGGTATGGCGTTAGCTATGTACTGTTTTGTCATTTAATAGTTTAGCACATATCAAAATTCACCAAACTAAGTGATTGTCGTGTCCTCACGCAATATTATATGCTCTAAAACCAAATACCTCAAAACCTCCCCAAACTAATCCTTTGAAAAGTAGCAAAGTCTTTTGTGGGGAAAGTTAAGAAATCACAAATTTTAAAACACCCCGCTTTCATATTTTCAAAGATTTTTCCATTTTTATGATTTTCATAATTTACAACTTACAACTTATTCATGTGTGACATAATGTATTGCTTTCATTATTCATTGATAACTTTTAGGATCACGGAACAAAAAGCACAAAAAGTGTCCAAATGAATAAATTCATCGTCCCCGATTTTCACCTCTCCAAAGAAAAGCACAAAAATGTCCAAATGAAATAAATTCATCATGCCCCCCCGATTTTCAACCTCTCCAAGCCAAGTCCTTAAAACAAGATCATTGTAATAATACAGTTATATGCTAACACACTCATAAAAAGCTAATTGTGTACTTACTTTTCCTCTCTTATTCCTGAATTTCCTCTAAGGAATTTTATTATTATATTATTGGTGACACAAATAAATTTTGTCCTTATTAAAATAGTAAAAACCCCCCGGTTTTAGACCATTAGTAGTTTGAAATTCTTTCTAAAAGACGATGTGGTGAAAATAAAGTCCACAATAAGGTTCTAAATTCACATGATTTAGGGGTTATCCTTTTTATTTCATCCGAAACAACTCAACTACGAGTTCAGAGACGGAGGCTTTATTTAGATAACCCCGGAGTCAAAATTTTTATTTATTCTTCTTATTATTATTATAGCAATATTATTAAACCTCGGTCCTTTAAACAACTGCTTATATCGAATATGCAGCCGAACCATGTCCCGGAGTCTTATTTCGACCTCGGTGAATTCCTCGACCTTTTAGAAGGCTGCAACATTGGTTGTGAGTCGGCAAGATCGCAAACTTATTATCATGTCTCAGAATTAGTAATTACTATGTGCCTTATTTAGAAGACTAATGCCACAAATCGGTTGTGAGTCCGGCAATGAAGCAGTAAAACTATTTATTCAGCCCATAGTTTTTATTATTATTATTATTACCTCCACCCTTTAAATGACTGTCACATCGGTATGCGAGCCGACCATGATCCAGAAGTCTTATTTCGGCTTTGGTTTATTTCATAATTATTATTATTATAGCCAAATTTCAAGTCCTGTGGTCTTTTAACAACAGCCAAATCGTTAATACGACCGACCATGTCCAGGAGCCCAATTTCCCCAGAAAAATTAAGGGGGTGGGGGTAGGAAAACAACAACTGACAAAACCTCGATGGTTCCTTACTTTCACCAGAAGAACTCTAACGAATGATCTAAACTAAGAATCGCAAAAACTAAAGAAACTTTATTTATTCAATAATTATATAACATTTATTAAGCTGATGGGAGCAAAAAGCCACAATTAACCTTTATGAGCCTTAAAGAAATCCAACTATTCTATGTTTAGCATCAAACTATACACTACTCCCCTTAATCACTCATGTTCTCACAATTAAAAAACTTCTAATAAAGAAACTCTGAATACTTAGCCTAACGAATTAAGATTGGCACTTTAACAAGTCACATAGACTGGCAACAATCTTTTTTCTAATAAATTGATCTTCGCATATTTAAAATCAATTATGGAAACTTGCAAAGTCTTGACTTTTTTAAGCTAGACTCGCGTTTTATAGCTCCTTGTATAAAAGATTAGCAAAATTCAATCTATATATGTTAAGGAGAAAAGCTAAGATATAAAACCGTTCGGGTCAAAATTTACTTTTCGTTCTCACCAACGGAAAGCCTACATTCGTGTCAAAACACTTATTATTTTACAACTTTTTTTTAGAAGTTATATATATATATATAAATTTAAAATTTTTGCAGGAAAACGGGGTACGTGAGAACAACGGGCAAAGGTAGGTAAGATCATATCGAAGATATACTACCCCATACAAAAACTAAACATTGTCCTTAATGTTTCCTAGTCTAAGACTTAAAACCCCATACTAGAACTCAAAAAGTCAAATGCATAATCCAAGCATGGAGAAAGTATCACACAAATCTTAAGCCGTTTATCAAGTATGCTAAAAGATAGATGTTAGTCGATAATAATCTAGGATATCAGATTTCCCCAAACTAATGGCAAGCAAAGGCTCGGAAGCTCGATGGACTGAGACAAAACACCGAACACGAGAGTCTTCAAAAATTTTGGGTGCATCCTACAAACAATCACAAGCACAAACAACAAGAATCGGAAGAGTACAAGCCTCCTCGCATCACATTAAAAATAAGAAAGAAGATAAATGGATAAGCATAGGGTGCCTCCCACGAAGCGCTTTGTTTTTGGTAATAGAGTCACATAGCTTGACTCGATCCCCGAATTCATTCGTCCTTGGAGAAAGTTTTGGAGATCCGGAACTACATGGTTGGTATGTCCCCTCCGAAGTGATTGCTACACAAGAGATGACCATTTACCACCTTAAAAAGTTTGGACCATCGGGTTGGGATAACTCGATGGTTCCATATGGAAAAACTTGGGTGATGGTGAAAGGTCCTGACCAACGAGTTTTAAGCTTTCTCGAGAATATCTTTAGACGAGAGTTGAAGAGTAAAACTCGATCACCAACATTGAAAATGCGGTTTTTTGATCTTATGAGTCTGTGAAGCTCTTCATCCTCGGTCTTTTAAATCACAGAATTTCCGTAAGCTTGAACACGAAGCTCTTAAGTTTCATTAAGTAGAAGCTTTCGGTGATCACCCGCGGTTTTAAGATCGAAATTAGCATGTTTCAAAGCCCAATATGCTTTATGCTCTAACTCGATAGGTAAATGGCAAGACTTTTCGTACACAAGTTTGTAAGGCGTACAACCAATCAGTGTCTTAAAAGCAGTATCATCTTGATGACAAGCTTCATTTTGTTGAGGAACCATTAGAAATAGTGGGCCGTGAAGTTAAACGGTTCAAGCGAAGCCGGATCCTAATAGTCAAGGTTCGATGGAACTCCACGCGAGGTCCTGAGTTTACGTGGGAACGCGAGGATCAATTCCGGAAGAAATACCCACATCTGTTCTCAAAGACCGCACCGTCGTCAAGTGCCGCGTCTTAAGCCTTGAAGACAAGGCTCATCTAACAGGGGGAGACTATAACACCCCGTGTTTTAGGGTTATTGACGTCGTCAATAAATTCATAATGTATCTTTTGTATTTGTACGCGTTTGCTTTAAATCGTAAACGTTAACTTAAATCGCGTACGCCAAAAATCATCGTTCAATGTAAACGGGCATCAAACGATTAAACGTTTGCATCAAGCAAGTATTAAATA
This sequence comes from Tanacetum coccineum, assembly GCA_026074375.1. NCBI lineage: Eukaryota > Viridiplantae > Streptophyta > Magnoliopsida > Asterales > Asteraceae > Tanacetum > Tanacetum coccineum. The sequence goes on along the minus strand of BQNB010000447.1, from coordinate 66,257 downwards.
ATTATTTTGAGAATAATTATGGTCTTTGTTTATTTTATTTTTATTGGTTGCGTAAATTGACTACGTTTCGCGATAAATTGCGTTTAGGCATTCCCGGAACCATCAAAACTTTTCTACGCTTCAACAAATACCCACATTTATACCCAATACATAAAAATTCTACAAAAATATGTCACATATATCTCCTTTAGGAGGCGGAACATATGCAAGGAAACAAAGAAATCATGCAACTTGGTCTTTGTACTTCCTATCTCATTATACCTAGCATTACATGTCTTACTTTGACGCAAGACCAAGACAAGCTTCCTTAGAACATGGGATGTTTTTTTTGACTAGCAATGCATGCTTTTGACCAAGACTATCATATAACATGTATACTATGGAAGATAACACATAGATTGCTCAAACACTTAACCAAAGTCACAAAAACTCTCTTCTCCCTCTACAAGCCCACGGCTTTAACCAACGTAAACACCCAATTACCAAATCCATATCAAATTTTTACAACCTATACACAGTCTACCTAAGACATCGATATCTTAGGTATGTCCAAGATGGTCCAAGCATGATTATCCATTTTTCAAGATTAAACAAAAGAAAAGAGAAGTTAGGGTTTTCATTGAGGCTAGGATTTTCTTAGTTTTATAATCTGGGTTTAAAGGCTAAACAAGAGGTTTTTAGCACTTATTTGTCATCATACATTTTCAACCCATTTAAGGTTATCTAAAGCCCTTTAACTTTTCATTTAATAGATAATATGTATAACTGTGAATGTTTATGTAGTAAATCAACCATTAGGAATACTTTTGAACATAAAAATATAATTTACTTGGGATTAAGATTTTGTACACTTTCCCTCCATATTATATGTTGGTAATATCAGAAAAAAAGGATATATAGTCATTGTAACAATCTCGGATAAGCATAAAAAGTTCATAATAACAACTTTGTAATTAAAGTTAATTAAGAAGAGTTTTATGATTTCCATGGTAGATTTTAATAAATTTGTGATCTTATGATCTATGGGACGAGATAGTCACGATATAGACGAGATGGATAGAAGGAGACGAGTATAGAAGTGGGGGGGGGGTGGTTGCGTCTTGGAGTACGTCTAGTTGCATGAGAGTCTGTATATCAGGATGACGGGGTAGATTAATCATGACATACTCGTACACTCGTAGAGTGTATTGATGCCAACGTGGAGCGTACCACATGTACGGATCCTAGTATAGAAACACCTTTGAGTCGCATATATAAATAAAATTATATACAAGATCCAAATAGGGTACATAGGTTTTTCGAATTCCAAACAGAGAAAAAAAAAATTTTATGTTTTTATAAAATAATACGACCATGACAATATCCGAAAAGTAAGAAAAAAATAAAAACTTGTCAAACGATAATAACGAAAAAGTTACTTTAAAACGAGTGATAACGTTAATTAAACGGAGTTTTTATAAAAAAAAAAGGGGGTTTAATAAAACTTATTATCAAACACCTAGTTTAGTATTTTAACAAATAATACATAATTTTTACGATTCAACATATAAGATAACATAATTATTTCAATTAAAACGAACGAGTTCTGAATTTCGCGAGTTAACGACACTTATTACTTTTTTTGTTTGTTTGTTTTATAAAACTATGTTTAAAAAAGTTAACTGTTCATGACAGAAAGTTATATTGTTTGTAAACCATTAGAAATTGGTAGGATTTTCAAGAACGAGAACGTCCTCGAAAGAATCACTAAAAATGGAGCTATAATAAAAAAATACGACCTTTACAGATTTACAACAACGAATACATTTAAATAAAACTCACTTCTGATGTAATATAAAAAGTTAACTGTTCACCAGAGGTCCAAAATAGGAAATGAGTCAAATTATGATACTCGTCCTAATACGAAAAGATGGGGCATAAGAAACCAAAATCGGCTTAAAACACAAAAGTTTTATCATAGTTAATACTAAAACGGTAAATTATAAACGTTTTTTAAACTTATTAAACATTATTTTTTAACCAAAACCATAAGTTTGATGATTGGCTATTATAGATTTATATGTGTGTTATCAAAGTACATATTACTAGGGAGTTTCATAATGAGGCCTCTTCGGGGCCGTATCGACGAGTTTGCTGGATTTACGACTATAAAGTTCCTAGCTCCTCATACTTCAACTACATGACCTCTTGATTATGATAGCCAACGATAGTATGAAGTAACTTAACATAGACTGTATATGGATGTTAGTTAATCGAAGTACATGGTACTTATGCGACCTTAATTTAAATAGGTTGCATCTGACGATTTGCGTAACGCATTATCTGTGATATTTGGACTATCAGTACTCAAGGTGAGTTCATAGCCCCACTTTTTACAGTTTTACTGATTTACTAATATTTGGGGTGGAAACATGCTTTGTTTTATAAATTGGACGCAAGTGAATATTTTATATGATTTACATGTTTGCCTAAGTGCGATAACCCAGTTAAGTCCCATGTCCATGAACTTCAATAGCAAGATGTATTGGGAATTACATTATGTGAGCGCGAATGTTATTTAATAGATCTATTCGGGAAACGACCTCCCCGTTCGGGTGACTAGCTATCACCAGGAACGAACGTTATAGCATGTCGAATTTGGGATGTTTAGGGTTAGACATCCGGATGGGCGTAAATTGCAATATATATTTTAATGCAAGACAAGATCGTCGAGCTTCAATGTCCAATGAGCTTTAATGTAAATGTAACTGGTTTTTGGTAATTCCTGCATTTGTTTTAGTATTACGGAGAAGTCTTGCGGTCCCTGCATAATTTAATAACTTAACCATGAATTCACCAACATTTTTTGGTTGACGTTTTTAAGCATGTTTTCAGAGGTCAATAGCATAAGGTGCCAGGATGGCATTGGATTATAATTTTGGATTGCCTGCTTAAAGATTTATGTGCATCATATTTTGGGAAATGTATTGTCATCTTTTGTAATATTTAACAATGAACAAGTAAAGCTATATGCTTTTTTGTATAAGTCTTTTAATTAAATCCAATGTATCATTTTAAATGACTTTTTGTGTCGTTCTTATATATATCTTGGTGCGTTGATCTTAAAGAGTAACACGTCCCCGGAACCTCATTCGCTGCGACCCAATTTGGGGTGTTACAGATTGGTATCAAGAGCCAAGGTTATAGAGAACCAGGTCAAATATTTTTGACTGACTATAACCGTTTTCAAACATTGCATTCATAAAAAAAAGGTTTTTATGACACTATAGTTTGCATTAGTTAGTTGACAGATGCAATCATAATTGAACTACGTGGTTATAATATAACAACGGATATTACAAAAGAACCTTAATTAATACTCATACAAGTTGTTCGTTTGCAGGTCAGTTTGAGTATACCTTTCTTCCGTGCTCATTCTGCCTTTCCCTATACTTCTGTCACTCGATGGTGAGCACGGATCTTGGGAGTAATTCCAACTGAGATCCTTACGAGAGGCTGCCCATAGTTTTTGGAGCAGCCACCACGTTCTCCAGAGTATAACCTGAACCAAGAGCTGGAGAATCATGTACCAGTATACATTCCGGAGCTGAGCATCCTGAGGATAGTGCCAGCTGCGGAGGAGGCACCTACACCTTCTACAACCACCATCCCTTTTATCTCCACTTATTCGACCCCTTAGTCTAAGCACTCGAGGTTAAGATGAGAGATTTTAGCATCCAGCCTCTATCATTCACTACACCCATCAGGGAACCCACCATTTGTTACCATACCACTACGTGCACCATCTACTAGCCGCAGAGCTGATATTCCCGAGGCTGACACGCCGCCTCGGAAAGAGACTACTACTTACACACCGCAGCCTGGTGTGTGAGAATGGAGAGAGTTTCTGTTGCTGCTGCTGCAGAGCCAGCCAGACCCACTATGGCCCATAGAGTCAATCATAGTCATGTAGACACCTATGGAGACCAGGTTCAGATATTGAGAGGATGATGATGACCCGCCTTAGAGATGGCATAGGAGTCAGTTACCCAGGTAGACTCGTAGTAGAGAGAGTTCGGAGTTTCACTCACGACATCACGATGCCCAGAAGGATCGTGCAGCTGTGAGAGCTGAGATTGAGGTATTGAGGAGAGAGAGACTTGCTTACGAGCAAGAGAGTATGGAGACCCGTCAGGCCTTGGCTAGGTCTGAAGCTCACTGCAGGGCATTAGAGGCACGAGTTACAGTATTAGAGACTGAGGTGCATCGCCACGAGTGGCAGCGTCAGGCTGCAGATGATTTGGCTGTTCAGCATATCATGCGTACCCAGGCCCTGGAGGCTGGAGCACGCGTTGACACATTGGAGGACACTGGTAGCAGTTCCTAGACTTTGGTTATGATTGTAGCTACTATGCAGTCTGTTAAGTTTTTATGGGTTACTCCCAGCTAGCAGGCGGTATAGATCTTTTATTTCTGATTAGCTATCCTGTATAGCCTACTAAGTATTACGGGTAACTCCCGGCTAGTAGGGCTCTATGTTGATTTTCATTTTGTAACCTAGCGATAGGGAATCATTATGTACCAAACAGATCATGTATATTTCCAGATTATATATGGAATGGATGTATTATGTTATGTCGATCTTGTGTTGGTTGTATGTTTCACTGTGTGATGTGATCTTATTTTATTTATGATGCATATGTTATGTCACGTTATGATGGTATTAAAATCTAACGGGTATTGTATTTTCTTGTGATTGAAGAAAATGGCACCAAAGAGAACCACAAGGTCAACTCCAGTCACACCAACCCCAAATGCAACACCCACCACAACTGTTACTGAGGCACAACTTCAGGCCTTAATTGACCAAGGAGTTGCTGCTGCAATGGCTGAAGCAGAAGCAAGCAGGGTTAGGAATGGCTACAATAGCAATGGTTCAGGACCAAGGCCAGCCCAAACTGCTCGCGAATGCTCTTACTCTGAATTCTTGAAATGCAAACCTTTGGACTTCAAAGGCACTGAGGGAGTTGTCGGACTCACTCGATGGTTTGAGAAAATGGAGTCTGTGTTTAGCATTAGCAATTGCACGGCAGCTAGTCAAGTCAAATTCGCGACTTGCACTCTACAAGACGATGCTCTTACATGGTGGAATTCCCATGTTAAGACCACTACCCCCGAAGCAGCTCATGCCATGCCATGGGCAGCACTGAAGAAAATGATGACTGATAAGTACTGCCCGAGGGGTGAGATCAAGAAGATTGAGACTGAGATGTGGAATCTTAAGGTTAGGGGCACCGATGTGGTGGCCTATAGTCGACGATTTCAGCAACTAGCTTTGATGTGTTCCAGGATGTTCCCAGAAGAGATAGACAAGATTGAAAAGTATATCGGTGGCTTGCCCGATATGATACATGGCAGTGTAAAGGCATCAAAGCCGAAAACTATGCAAGAAGCTATCGAGTTTACAACTGAGCTGATGGATGAAAAGACCCATGCCTATGCTGAACGTCAGGCAGAAAGGAAAAGAAAGTATGATGATCTTTCCAAGAACAATCAAAACCAACAACAGCTGAATAAGAGGCAGAACACAGGCCAGGCCTACACTGCAGGCAATAGTGACAGGAAACCATACGCCGGGTCTAAACCTCTGTGTTCCAAGTGTAATTACAATCATGAAGGTCCTTGTCCACCCAAGTGCAGTAACTGCAAGAGGGTTGGCCATGCGACCAAGGACTGTAGAATCCGGCCTGCCAACAACAACAACAACCGCAACAACAACAACAATAATCAGAAGGGCAACGGTTGCTATGAGTGCGGAGCTCAAGGACATTTTAAAAGAAACTGCCCAAGACTGAGAAACAATGACCGTGGTAATCAAGCTGGGAATGACAGGGCTCCAGCGAAGGTGTATGTGGTTGGAAATGCGGGGGCAAACCCAGACAACATCGTTGCGGGTACGTTCCTTCTAAACAACCGCTATGCTTATATCTTATTTGATACGGGTGCCGATCGAAGTTTTGTGTCTACTACATTTAGCTCCCAAATTGACATCACGCCATCTACCCTAGATCACTATTATGATGTCGAACTAGCTGACGGGAGAATAATTGGGTTAAACACTATACTTAAGGGTTGCACATTAAACTTCCTAAACCACCAATTCAACATAAACTTAATGCCTGTAGAACTTGGTAGTTTTGATGCTATAATCGGTATGGATTGGTTGGCGAAGTACCAAGCGGTCATTGTGTGTGCCGAGAAGATTGTTCGCATCCCCTGGAGAAATAAAACCTTAATCATACACGGTGATGGAAGTAACCATGGAAATGTGACACGATTAAACATCATTTCGTGCACTAAAACGCAGAAGTACATGGAAAAAGGATTTCCTATCTTTCTGGCACATGTTACTGCAAAAGAGGTTGAAGACAAGTCGGAGAAGAAGCGACTTGAGGACGTACCAATAGTTCAAGACTTTCCTGAAGTATTTCCTGAGGACTTGCCGGGTCTTCCTCCGACTCGACAAGTGGAGTTTCAAATTGATTTGGTACCTGGTGCTGCACCTGTAGCACGGGCACCTTATCGATTGGCGCCTTCCGAGATGAAAGAGTTATCTGAGCAACTGAAAGAGCTGTCCGATAAAGGCTTTATAAGACCCAGTTCCTCACCTGGGAGCTCCGGTCTGTTTGTCAAGCAAGAAAGACGGATTCCTCCGGATTTGCATTGATTACGAGAACTAAATAAACTCTAACGTGAAGAACCGTTAATCCCTCCCAAGAATTGATGATTTATTTTGATCAAGTCTCCAAGGTTCGAGTGGTTTACTCAAAAAAATCGACCTATAATGGTCATAGTTATCATCACTTGAGGTCGAGAAGAAGACATTCGAAGACTTGCCTTCAGAACACGTTACGGCCACTACGAATTTTCAAGTTATGGCCGTTTGGTTGACAAACGCACCTCCGTAATTGTATGACCTATGAATCGGGTAGCAAACCATATCTAAGACAAAGTCGTAATCTTTTTATTGGATGATATTTTTATCTATTCCAAGAACAAGCAAGAGCACGAAGAGCATCTGAAGATAATATTAGAGTTGATGAAGAAGGAAGAGCTTTGTATGCCAAGTTTTCCAAATGTGAATTTGGATTTCCAAAGTAAATATAGATTCCTCGGTCATGTGATCGATAAGTGAAGGAATTCATGTGGATACCATCAAGATTTGAAGCCATTAAGGATTGGACCATCTCCTAAGTCACCAACGGAATTCGTCAATTCTTAGGTTCTTGAATTCGCTGGATAATTAAAACGAAAGATTCATTGAAGGGTTTTCAAAGATCGCCAAACCAATGACCAAGCATACTCAAAAAAGGTCAAGTTGTTTGTGTCGATAAATAAGAACACTTTTTCAACTGTTAAAGCAAAAGTTGTGCAGTGCACCAATCCTTGCATTACCTGAGGGAAGCGAAGATTTCATCGCATACTGCGACGCTTCAAAGAAGGGTTTGGGCGCTGTATTGATGCAAAGAGAAAAGGTGATTTCATATGCATCACGCCAGTTGAAAATCCATGAGAAGAACTATACGACGCATGATTTAGAACTTGGAGCAGTAGTGTTCGCTCTCAAGATCTGGAGACATTATATATATGGACTAAGTGTATAGCGGTGTACACCAGATCATAAGAGTTTGCAACACATTTAGATCAAAAGAGTTGAACATAGGCAACGTCGATTGGTTTAAGTTGCTAAATTGATGAGATTGCGATATTCGTTATCACCGCGGTGGAAAGCAAATGACGTTGCAGAAGCTTTGAGCAGAGGAAAGAACGAGAACCACCGTAAAAAGTTTGAGACTTAGGTCATTACTATTTAGCTTGAATCTTCCAAACAGAATCTTGAATGCTCATTACTGAAGCGCGAAAACCAAGAACATTAAGAGTGAAAGAATTGGGGGAAAGTTGATTGAAAACGCTAATCCAGAATCAATTAAAGTACACAAGTTGAAACCGCGTACGATGGAACCTATGCCCAATGGCATGAGCAATGTTTTCAGGAGATCAATAGTCATGGGATGCCAAGATTCATTGGGTTATATTTTGGATTGCAACAACGTCTAAAGAATTAGGTGCATCATAATTGGGGAAATGTATTGTCAACTTTTGTAAAATTCGACAATGAACAAAGTAAAACTATATGGCTTTTTATTAAATCTTTCAATTAAAAATCAATGTATCATTTAAAAAAACGACTTATGTGTCGTTCATAAATATATCTTGTGCTATGTGAACATGAAGTAACCAACGCCCCGGACACCTTCATGTCCGCTGCGACCACAATTTTGGGGTGTTACACTAAGGGCCTAGGCCTTTGGGCTTTTGATGGCTTTTTCATTAATGGCCCGTTAAACATAATATTACAACGCGTAAATGATAGCAATGAACTTTTGTCTTAATCTTTGAGTGACCGAAGCTTCTTTGTTCGGGTCCATTTATGTGATCCTAACAATCTCCCCCTAGATGAGGTCATGAAAGATTGTTTGAGCACCACTCGTGCTTGTCTTCTTAGCTCGTTGTTAGAAAGTAGTACTTCACTTGTTGTCTCTTGTTAATTCAAATCTTTAACACCTTGATCATGATCTTCAGAACTTGATGTGATGACTTGATCTTGCACTTTGACATGTTAACTTTACTTCTCTGAATTACTACTTTGTGACTCTTTCACTTTGACTTTGCCATACGCTGATCTTTAGTCACACATGCTTATTCTGTTGGAATCTGGAAAACTTGATGATATATCTCTTTCTAATCTCCATAAATAACGATTAGGCATTTTTGAAGAATACATAGAATTTCAAGATGTGCGGAAGCTTTGTATGTAAAACGTTCTTGATTTCTTCAAGATGTGAGTAAGGATATGAGCATTGTCCTTGCAATCGGAATACTTGAGTCGTCATTAGCGCTTATGATCGAACACTTTAGACACCAACAAAAACATTTTGTTATGTAAAATCCACTTAATGTTTCTAGAAAAACATTTTGTGAACACACAAAGGGTTTATATTTTGTAAGGGACCGAGTTATAGACGATACGCAATCTGGTCGGTTTTACATTAACCTCTGATTCTGTGAGGATCAATGATTACCGTATGAATACTGCACCTGTGATCAATAGATTCATTAAAAGAACCTTCTTGACTGGTGTATCCTTTTCCGGGCACGTGACAAGCTAGTATCCTCTAATACCTAAAATCAGATTCTCCTAATGTCGCCCGTTCTCTAGACCAATGTCCAGAAGTACTAACACACCGACTAAGTATTTCTACTCATAGAATGGTAAAGAGTATGAGTCAGTACAGTTACTATCAGTTGACAATACTGTACAATTCCTTTTTCAGGCGTTTTACTTCTTAATACAATTAAAGTACCCGTTAAGAAGGCCTTGGCAAAACGATTTGAAAACATTCGATGTGCTAATAAACATTTTTTGGGGTACAAACAAAGATTAAATCAAATGCTTCTGATGATATTTTGAAATATATCCCAAAGATATTCAGTGCCTTTGGAAATCCAAACATGTACAAGTACATATTTTATAAAGTAATCCCACTTCACAAACTAGTGGGCGCATTCCAAAGACCAGGCATGAGCATTCATACGAATACCCTGGAGTAACAAAACAACTCTTCTTCCACAGCATACAAAGATCACTTTCACGAACATAAACAAAAGATTCTTGTCCCATTTATCAAGATACGTGTGTCTATACACAAACTTTGGTACATTGACATTTTTGTATCATATTAACACTTATGCTCCCCCTCACACATGTGCGTTCTAGTGAATCGAAAAGATGTTAAGCACTTTCATGGGATAGGACTTAGCATATTAGAATCAATCGAATCATTAATTATCCGTTTTACATGATTTAAGTCCACATTATTCTCCCCCGAATCAAAAGATGAAACTTATGAATGGTTATTTGATCTAAGAATGTACTAAAATGTAATCAATCACACCTCAAAGTATGAGGTGAGGGAAATAGCAACAAATATCAAGTGAGCGAATTGAAACAAGAAACCTATAGAATACCCAGACAGGAATGAAACTCGCAATTCTGTCTTGAACTTGTAATCGGTTTGGTCGTGACAATCTTTCAGCAATAGAAGCAATGCAACATGACGTCCTTTTGACCTGTAATAACTGACTGTGAGAAATACTGATTCTCCCCCTCAAACAATGACCCGTGTCAATGTTTGATTTGGTTAACCCGAACATGTTTGATAAAACAAGTTGTTTATGAGAAAAAAAAGGTTCGGGGCTTAGACAACTTCTTGTCTGTATAGAAATAATGCACTGAAACGTACACTAAATCTCTGGGTTAAGACCGGGTTACAGTCTGAAATAACTGCAAGCCATACTACACTAATTTTTTTATTTTTTTTTTTTTTAAAAGACACAAATATACAAAGGATACAATGCTTAGCATTCAAAAATACCAGATAACCCCTTGGAACCAGCCTTTCGATCACTAAGTTTACAATCAGTGAACCTAGAGATCATAGTAACTTTGGAACTAGAACTAACACTCGGGGTAAGTTCTAAAGGCTCAACAATGGGTTCCATTATCCTAGTTAAAGGACAGTTATCATACAACGCAAAATGTCGTCCAGTGGGTTTCCACTGAGGCTTAACATTATGATTTCTGGTTGCTTTCCAAACCTTCTTAGTATGATTCACACTATGTTTGGCATGGGGGGTTTTGGTATTCACAGACTTCAAAGAACGAACCACAAACTGATTATGATCAACAACATTCAACTTCCTATTGTGATCTGCTGCTCTCCTCGCGTTCACACTTGTACTGGGCAAGATACGATGGTTCCGAGTGTGGCTCTTTGGCATAGGTTTGCGAGATTCAGTGGCAGGTTTGGTTCTTGTAGACAGATTCACAGGAACCTTAGGCTTCATGTTTTGTTGCACTTGTGGTTTCTGTGTGGGTCTATTTGAAGTCCTGGGGGGTTCTTGAAAAGTAACTTGCTTGTTCTTAGGCAACGGGGTTGGTTTTACCCAGTTGGCTCTTTTTGGAGGTGGAATGTACTTTGAACTGTTGGTATACATCCCTGAAGCAAGTACTTTGGGTTTCTCAAAGGCTGTAGATCCACTACTCTTTTTGCCACTCAGCTCAGTTTTCAGTTTGGCATTCTCAGCAGTTAAGGCATTAATCTTTGCGGTGAATGTAGAACGTGAGTAAGCATTAGATTTCGACAGTTCTTCATAACGTCGTTTTAGATTCACATTCTCTGCCTTATACCCATCAATTTGAATTCTAACTGAAGTGAGCGCATCTTTCAACCGAGTTAGCTCAGTTTCTAAGGCCTGCTTATCGAAGCTACCTACAGTGGATCCTACATTCAACATTCTCGTGATGTTGATCTGAGTTTCCAGATTCCTGATAGTGTCATCTTTCCCTTGAAGCTGTTTTCTTAACTTGTTAATTTCAAAAATTGCATTGGAGGCACTAGAAGTGTCTATGCACTGTTTATAGTTTTGAAATTTAAGTTGTAAATCAATATGGGTCTTTTGTAAATGAGAGTTACGTTTCTCAGATTCAATGACCATCTTTTGTTGTTTTAAAACTTCAGCTTCAAGTTCAAGAACTTTAGTGTGTTCCCTATCGCATGCAGATCTAAGATCTTCGCAAAGGCAATTCGAACTAGGGGGCACAACAATATCGGAAGTAAGCACAATAGAGCAGATATCTTTTTCTAAACATTCAGCAATTAAGCAGTCATTTTTGATTAAAAGATTTTTCTTCTCTATGGTCAGGTTCTTGTTATCAAGAACACATTGTTCATACTCCGCCTCCAATTCATCAAAAATCTGTTCAAATTCTTTTATCTCTTTGAAAAATGTATCATTAGCAACTTGGATATGTTTTTTGAAATGGTCGTAAAATGGTACCAGTTGTTGTTCAACAAACTGTTTTGCATAATCAAAACACCATTCAGAAACATAGTCTGGTTTTTGTGTTGTTCTTTCTTTTATGATACCTTCAAATTGAGGAAAAACAGCATTAACTTGTCGAAGACTGGCCAGAACTTGACTTGGAGGTCTACTTTTATGAACAAAAGGAGTAGCAGGTGTGGCTGGTTTACTAGCTTGACTAGCAATTTCGTTGGCAGAGAGCCAATACACCTGATCTCCAGATAGGTCCTTCTGAGGAACGAACATCATGGCATTAAGCTTGTCATAGAAACCGTTTGCGGGTCGAACATGCCCTGGTTTTTCGTTCATCTTTTTCATGCTAACAACTTGGTGAACCAAGACCTCTTCACTATCCCATATACTAACAGGGTGGTGAGTGGGATGAAAGAGGGTATCAGCATCATACAAAACAGGTTGAGCACGCTTGGCCATATAACCTAGACCTGGGTTACGGGTGCCTAGGATGTCCTTGTGCAAGTCATTGGTTGCCTTTTTAGGTTTCTTTGAAAGCATGGGAATAGTTTGTGTTGGCATGTTAAATCTTTGCAACATATCTCTTGCAACTTTGTTAGCAGTTTTTAAACAAACTATTTCATCTAGATAACTATCTGCTAGTTTAGTACTTTTTTTTTCAGATAAAATCTTTTACCTTTTTAGATTGTAAATGCAATTTGATTTTTTCTTTTTCCTGAAAGAGTGGATTTAAGCCAAATACGGTTTCTTGCACAAGTTCAGCGGTTACGCCTTTTTACGCTGTTCACCTAGGCTTGTTCCTGTCTAAATTTTTTTTTGGTTTTTCAGATCAAGTTTGGACCTTGTGGGTATCTAGACGAACTTATTTCTTGCCTTGCATTTGAGAAGCTCATTTTTTTAGGTCTCAATTTCCAAACTTTTTTCTTGGTTAACCTTAGCATGTCCTCTAGTTGGGTTTGCAAGTCAGTTAAGATGGCAATCATAGATACTTTATCAGATGTGTCAGCAGATACCTCAGTTGGAAATATATTGGGCTTTGGATGTCAAGAAGATACGGGATCGTATTGTGATCAATCTCAAGTCTCAGCTATCGGAGTCTAAAATGTTTTCCTGGTGCATCTCTGACTCAATTGATAATCACATTTTCAGAGATTTAATTTTCTTTGGAGTGTACCTCATTGACTGGATTGTTGGTTGCACTAGTGGATGACAAGTTGGCCATGAAAGCGACAGCAGCATTGGGGCCTTCATCCACGTCTGAATCATAAGCATCCTCATGGTTGACTTCGAAGATGTTTGTTGTAGCCATTGCCAGAGGTTGATCATAGGGAGCAGTACATTCCACATTGGCGAGGAATGCTTCAGCTTCAGCATCAAGAGTAACTCCCTTTTCCTTTGCTTCCATGAGCAGCATCTTATCGTAATTTGATTGAAGTTCTTTACAACTGCAATTCGATCTCGGAGACACTTGCTTTTCAGAAGAAAGCACAAAAAAGCATATGTCTTTTGCTATATTATTAGCAATGAAGCACTCATTGTCATTCGAAAGATTCGTCATCACTCTTTGTAGACGCCTTGTCTTTGCAAGAAGATGCTTATTTTTGTCACCAAGGCGCTTGTTATCCGCAAGACACTTGTCATAGTCACTTTCCATTTTATCAAGACTACGCTCAAACTCCTTTACTTCTGTATAGATGTCAGTAATCTAGGTTTTGAGGAAGTTTTTGATGTTTTCATAAAATGTAATAATCTCATTAACAAAAACTGCTTCTATACTACGACAAAGGTTGTGCTCTTCCTTTTGTATGATTGGTCTAACGCAGTATGGTGACTCTTTAATTTTCCCAACATTTGTGTGTACTCTTTATTTGTGGATGAGTCGTGACAAAAGGAGTCATAGGTTTTGAACCTGGCCAGCACTTGACATCTTTATCAGTCATCTTTGGTCTTTTGAATTCTAAGAACTGAATGATATGATAGTGTGTGATTGTTGATTTGTTTTATTTGTGTTTGGTGTTGCTTTTGTTTGATTTGTGTTTGGTTGAAGTCAATTACTGTTCACGGGATTTTACAAATGTTTGATTAAAGCCGAGAAAAGAATCGTATCTTTCGCGGGATTTTACAAAATCAAGAAGAAACCGTAAAACAATAATGTAATTGATTTGTGTAGGAGCGAAAGAAAAGAAACAAGAATATAATTTCCAAAATTTAAAAGTTTATATCCCTTGACTTTAGAAACCAATATTTACTTCCAAAATTATCTCCACTAGGATATAAATTATTTATTCCAAAAGGATTATATCATTTGACTTTATGAACACCAATTATTTACTTTCATATTAACCTCCACTAGGGATTTTATCAAATCCCTTGATTTTAGAAAACAAAATTTTCTTTCAAAAATATAGATCTCTTACTTTTCTTTTCTTTTTTTAAAAAAAATATGCCTTAACTCTTTTTTTTTTAAATAAGCACGAATTTATTTTTGTAAAAATAACTAGAAATTTTTTCTAAAAAAAACTTTCGTTGGATCACAAAAAAATTAAAATTAAGTCAAAAATCAGATAGATGTATTAAGGCTCGTTCATTTAATTTTTTCAAACACACAAGATTTAACAGTACCACTTAGGCTAAAATTAAGCCGAAATCCTTGATTGCATAACGAAGATGGGTTATTATGGGTTATCTAGATCTAATCATAAACCCATCTATGATCATAGGAATGAAAGCAAACACACAAACAATTCGGATCCTCTTTATTTTTTATTTTAAATAAACATAAATAGAAACACCAAACAAATCAAATCATCAATCTTGAAGCTCTTGATTACCATTTGTGGTTCCTTTGATATTCTTTACAAACCTTAATCATGATGTGTTGAATCAAGATGCAGAAAATTAAAGACTTTATTGATGATTGAAAGAAAAACATTTTTGGTGGCTAAAAACCCTAATAACAATATTGAATAAACTATGATGTCTAACCTAGATTTTGACTAAACTAGGTGTATATATACTAACTAGGTTTTGCCCATTCTAGGCTTTTGTTGGGCTTTTCGGGCTTTTTCTTTGTTAGCCCATTTACATTAATAAAACATTAATTAATTAACCAACTAACGAGCTAGACTTTTATCTTGTATCTTCGAGTGACCGAAGCTTCTTTGTTCGGGTCCATTTATGTGTACCTAAACACCAATTATAATCGCTAGAGACTTAAAAGACGATGAGAAGGACCGCCTTCTAAAGGTTTTAAAGTCGCACAAGCATACCATCGCTTGGAAAATATCCGACATTAAGGGAATCGTCCCTTAATTTTGTACTCACAAAATATTAATAGAGGATGACTTCAAACCAGCGGTCCAACATCAAAGAAAGGTAAACCTAAAAATTCATAAGGTTATCAAAAAGGAAGTATTCAAATCCATTGTGCAGGATTGTTTTTAACCTATCTCCGATAGCCCGTGGGTGAGCCCCATTCATTGTGTGCCTAAAAAGGGTGGCATGACCGTAGTTGAAAAGGAAGATAATGAGTCAATTCCTACTAGGTTAGTTATGGGATGGCGCGTTTGTATTGATTACCGTAAGCTTAATGATGATACTCGTTAAGACCATTTCCCGTTACCTTTCATGGACCAAATGCTAGAACGTTTAGTAGGGAACGAATACTATTTCTTTTTAGATGGATTTTCTGGATATTTTCAAATTACAATTGACCCGCAAGACCAAGAGAAGACCACCTTCACTTGTCCTTATGGGACGTTTGCCTACCGACGTATGCCTTTTGGTTTATGTAATGCTCCGGGCACTTTCCAAAGGTGCATGATGGCCATTTTTCATGATATGATCGAGGAAACAATGGAGTTTTCATGGACGATTTCTTGGTCTTTGGGGATTCTTTCTCGTCATGCCTCTCCCATTTAGATAAAATGCTAAAACAGTGCGAAGACACTAATTTAGTTCTAAATTGGGAGAAATGCCATTTTATGGTAAAAGAAGGCATTGTTCTAGGACATAAGATTTCAAAGTCCCGGATTTAGGTCGACAAAGATAAAGTTGATGTTATAGCTAAACTCCCTCATCCGACTTCCGTCAAAGGCGTTCGAAGTTTTTTAGGTCACGTCGGGTTCTATCGTCGATTTATCCAAGATTTTTCTAAAATCACCCGGCTGATGACCCATCTTCTAGAAAAAGAAACGCCATTTATTTTCTTGAAAGAATGTATTGAAGCATTTAATATACTTAAAATGAAGTTAACCGAAGCCCCGATTTTAGTTGCCCCGATTGGGACCTACCATTTGAAATTATGTGCGACGCTAGTGATTATGCGGTAGGTGCAGTCTTGGTGCACGTAGACACAAACATTTTTACAGCCTATATACACTGTGCAAGTAACGAAACTTGTCGGATTGCATCAAGAACCATTACTCATACTACGGGAAAAAAGTTATTAGCCGTGGTGTATGCTTTCGAGAAATTTCGGCCTTACTTAATCTTATCAAAGACCATAGTGTATACGGACCACTCGGCTCTCAAGTATCTTCTTGCTAAGCAAGATGCTAAGCCGAGATTGCTCTGGTAGATACTCCTACTCCAAGAATTTGATGTCATTATTCATGATAAAAAAGGAGCGGAGAATCTCGCGGCTGACCATTTATCAAGATTAGAAAATCCTCATCAAGGTGATCTCAAGAAAAAGGAAATTAATGAAATATTTCCTCTCGAGACCCTTGGAATGATAACTTTTCATGGTGATTCTAGTACCCTATGGTTTGCCGACATTGCAAATTACCATGCAGGGAATTTCGTTGTAAAAGGGATGTCGTCCCAACAAAAGAAAAAGTTCTTTAAGGATGTTAGGCATTATTTTTGGGACGACCCTACTTGTTTAGAATGGTGATGATCAAGTGTTTAGACGAAGTGTTTACGGCCAAGTAGCACGCTTGATATCCTTATAGATTGCCACAATGGACCCAGGGGGACTCATGGTGCGATCTACACACTAAAAAAAGTCTTGTTCTCTGGTTTCTATTGGCAACAGATTTATCGCGATGCCCACGACTTGGTCTTGTCTTGTGACTCCGTGTATACGTCAAGGAAAAATCTCGCAAAACGGATGAAATGCCTCAAAATGCAATTCAAACTATGCGAGATACATTTAAAACGTGTTGGAGCATCGATTTTATAGGACGTTACGTATTCTCATGGGAACAAGTACATTCTCGTAGCCGTGACATATTTGTTAAATGGGTTGAAGCAAAAACGCTCCCACACCACACAATGATGCTCGAGTTGTCGTTTAAATTTTTAAAATCTCTCATTCGCCGATTTGGTACTCATAGTGCTTTATTTAGTGATTGCGGTACTCACTTTAATGGGACCAATGCGCAGAAGGTTCATGCCTTAGTATGGGAGTTATCACCCTCTTTCTACCGCGTATCATCCACAGACGAGTGGATAAGTGGAGGTTTCAAATCGTGGTTTGAAACGTATCTTAGAAAGGACCGTAGGCGATAAAGCGTGCCTTATTGGTCGATAAGTAAGATGATGCTTTATGGACTTCCGTACCGCTTTCAAAACTCCACATTCGGTGCACTCACTTATAAGCTAGTGTACAGAAAGGCATGTCATCTTCCTATCGAGCTTGAACACAAGGCCTATTGGACTTGATGAAACATTGCAATATTGATCTCAAGGATCGCGGGTGATCAACGGAATGTTCTAATGAATGAATTAAAATATAACTACGGGATCAAGCCTACGAGAGTTCTTTATATATACAAAGAGAAAACAAGAAGATTCATGACTCAAGATTAAGAACCCGTGTTTTCCAAAGTTGGTGATCGGTTCTTATCTGTAATTCTCGATTAAAGTTTTCTCGGGAAAGCTCAAATTAACGTAGTTCGAACCGTTCAACCGTTGCTCAACGTTTTCCGTTATGGATCCTATCGCATTTATCCTCAAACCGACGGACCAAATTTCAAGGTGAAAACCTGTCTTCATGACTTAAACACTATTGTTTTAGAGGGGTAATACACGATGGTTGTCCCGATCTCCAAAACTTTCCCCATGGACCACTGAATTCGGGGTGGAGTCAGGCTGGTGACTCGGTTAACAAAAACAAGCACTTCATGGGTGGCAACCCATGCTTATCACTAGTAGTAGTATAATATTTATTAATAAGTGTGATGTAAGGAGGCTCGCCTCTTCCTTTCTCGTGTTTCGTGTTTTATGTTTTATGTCCAGGATTGCCCAGGATTTTAAAGACTCTCGTGCTCGTGGTTTTGTCCATCGTTCACTCGATCTCATTTTTAGGCATGCTTATATATGGGATTCAATATACTTGATGTATGGATTAACGTTATTATTTGCATTATTAGTAATCGGCTTTAGATTTGCGTAGAGACCCCTTAATATTTGGATTATACCTTGGAATTAGTATGGGCTGACAGTCTCACATTAAGGACAATGTTGTAGTTTTAGTCTTGGGGGATCTTTCGTTTGATCTTACTTGCATTTGCCTCGTCTTCATGTAACCCCGTTTTGCCACCAAAAAGATGTAATTTTATGCCAAAATTTAAAAAAAATCAAGAATAAAATAAGTGTTTTGACACAAATGTTTGACTTTCTGTTGGTGAGAATAAGAATAAATTTTGACTTGATCGAGCATGTTGCGCTCTAGCTTGCCCCTTAACTTATACAATTTTAATCTTTTGCTAGTCTTTTATACAAGAAGCTTTAAACGCGAATTCTTTTTTTTTTTTAGCTTTAAAAAAGCAGAGTTTGCAAGTTTACATGGACAGATTTTAAATATGCAAAGGCTTTTTATATTAGACGAAGCATTGGAGTTTTATATAAGTAGCTGCTAAACATGGGTAGTTGGAACTCTTTAGAGCTCATAGAGGTTAATTGTGGCTTTTTGCTCCCATCAGCTTAATAAACGTTATATAATTGTTGAATAAATAAAGTTTCTTTGGTTTTTGTGATTCTTAGTTGAAATCACTTCGTAGAGATTCCTTCTAGTGAAAATAAGGTACACATCGAGGTTTTGTCAGTGTTGTGGGGAAATAGGCTATCGATTCCTGACAGCTCGCTACCGTTGTCTAGGTAGTTAAAAGACCACGGGATTTGAAATTTAGCCTATAATAATAATAATAATATTATGATAAAACCAAAGCCGAAATTAAGGACTTCTGGATCATGTTCGGCTCGCATACCGATGTGACAGTCGTTTAAAGGGTGGAGGTAATAATAATAATAATAAGAACTGTGGGCTAATAAAAGTTTACTGTCTCTGGTCGGTTCGTTGCCGATGTGGCAGTCTTCTAAATAAGGCACATAGTAATAATAATCCGAGACTGATAAAAGTTTGTTGTATCTAGTCGGTTCGCTGCCGATGTTGCAGCCTTCTAAAAGGTCAAGGAAATCACCAAGGTCGAAATAACACTCCTGGACCATGGTCGGCTCGCATACCGATGTGGTAGTTATTTAAAGGATCGAGGTTTAATAATGTTGCTCTAATAAAAATAATAATAATAAAGCCAAATTTCGACTCCAGGGTTATCTAAATAAAGCCTCCGTCTCTGGACTCGTAGTTGAGTTGTTTTGGATGAAATAAAAAGGATAACCCCTAAATCATGCGAAATTAGAACCTTAGTGTGGACCTTATTCTCACCATATCGTCTCTTTAGGAAAGGATTTCAAACTAGTTATGGTCTAAACCGGGTTTACTTTATGTGAATAAGCATTAAATTTATTTGTCACCAATAATAAATAAAATCTTTAGAGGATTTAGGAATAAGGGAGCAGAAAGTAGCTATGCGTACACAATTAACATTTATGAGTAGTGTTAGCATCTTAACTAGTATTTAACAGTGATTTTGTTTTTAAGCTTATATTGGGGCGGGTGAAAAATCAAGGACGATGAATTTATCCTTTTAGTTTTTCTAGTTCCATGATCTTTAAAGTTATGATATGTATGAATGATAATAATAAATGCATTAAAATGGTAAAACATGGAGCTTTTCAAAACTAGTGATTTCTTAATCCCCTTAGATGAACACATAGCTACTTTTTGAGGTAATTAGTCTAAGGGGGTTGAAGTTTTTGGTTTTAAGCATGTATTTATGTCATTGCGTGAGGACACGGCAATAGCTTTGTATGGGAGATTTTGGTATGTGTTTAATTACACATACCTTTTACCTATAAAAACGAGCCTAAAATGACCAAAATATATCAAAAATGCATTGTATTTGTGTGTTTTGTGATTTATGATGTGCAGGTAACGGATGTTCAGAAAAGGACAAAAATCAAGCCAAAACGGACAAAACCAAGCACGAGATTGGAAAGAGCGTGAAAAGTCAAAGCTGAAGACGTGTTCATCTTAAATGGGCCAACCCACACCCATTTAATGGGCCAGGCCAGCCCATTAAGCCCTTATCATTAAACCTTATAATCTAAAAAGCCTTAAATCCTAAAAGCCTAAAAACAGGCCCAAACCAAAAGCCCAACAAATACTTAACCATAATCCTGTTAAATTTGTATCACCGTCAGTCCTAAAGGTGTTACACCGTTAGTACCTAGGAGTTACATCGTTAGTCCTTGCATGTTACACCGTTTGTCCCTACAACCCATCTCCCCCTAACACCCGTTAACCCTTTACCCCAAATAAGCCTAAACCATTTACCCGCCAAATCTTTCTCTATTTACCATCCTTCCCATTTTTACCCTGCAACCCACTCACACCCCACTTATCACATCCTCCCAGAATCTGACAAGACCACGTTGGCAATCCCATGATGACTGATTGGTCAAGATACAATCAAGGGCTGAGATTGATGGCTTGGAGAGCACTCTTAAAACCTCTCACAGAAGAAATACACCTCAAAGGCCTAGATGCTTCTCAAGACCACTATAAATAGAGGCCATTGTCACACATTAGGGCATCCATTTTTCTTGTAGTTTACAGCTTTATAGAGTAGCTTATTATCTTTTTGTTGTTTTCTTTTTAAGTATTGTAATGAATTAAAGCTTTAATGAAATTCTGAGTTTTATGTTAAAATTCTGTTTTTATGTTAATGAAATTTATGCTTTGAAAATGTTTGATAAGCTCATATAAGCTCTTATATCTCACAAGTTGTCTCTTAAAACAGTTTAGCTTCTTCATAGCCAAACTGTTTAAGGTTTTCTCTTATTTCACTCAAAAATCACTAAAAAGATTTTATGGATGATAAGCCGGATTTGGATGGGCTTATTGGTTTTACCAGCTTGTTTCTAACAAGCTGGAGCTTGTAGATAAGCTCTAAAGAGCAATACAGTCTTTGTTTTGAGCTAAGGATAAAGTAAGAATTCTAATTAAATTTTTAGCTTATTTATTGTCAGCTTATATACTGCTTATTTTAGTGCTTATCTCTGCTTATTACTGCTTATTTTAGCTCATTAATGTTTACTTATTGATTAGATATCATTAGTTTTACTTTTCATATAAAACTGTCAAAAAGCCAAAAATTTATCTATTAGTCTAGCTTATTGATAAGTGCTTATTTGTGATTGAAATTTGCTTATTAGTCTCTAATATAGTTAGTTATTAATTTGTTTTCAAAAATCTAAGGTTAAATCAGTTTTATATAAGCTTAAAATGGATTTTGGTTTGATTAAAGGGGTGTTTGGCACTAGCAGCACTAACTGAAGTTAGTGCTGCTTGAGGGTCTTTTGGCTTAAAGTCTAACTTTGTTAAGCCCTTTTAAGGTGTTTTGATCAGTTTCTAAAAGTTTTTAAGGTTTAAACTTATTTTCAAGGTTTTTAGTATTTATATCTTGAATCTGTAGGTTTGTAGCTTTTGATATCAGCTTATATGCTAAGCTTCTTATAAGCTGCATTTTAGTATTGGTTTTTGCTTGTATTTGATCTCTATATGCATCAGATTAGAGTTCATAAGTATTGCAATTGTCATTTGGAATTTTAAGTTCTAATCTGTCAAATTTAAGGTTTCAGTTTTAAAAGTTTGAACACCACTTTTCAATCTCAGATTTAGATAAGTAAATGGAAGTTTTAGGTTCTGATAATTAGTGCACAAGCTTATTGTTGTAAAAGCTCAATCTGTTTAAGTTTAGTTTGGGATTTAGAACTTATTTAGTAGCTTAAATAAAGGGCTACAGTTAGTACTACAGTCTTTTATAAAAACTTGAAAAAGCCAAAAACATAAAATCTGCCTTAACTGCCATTTTCATTTACATTTTTCTAGCTTATTAAGTGTCCTTAAATGCTTATTTCTGGCTTATTTTTGTTCTTTGAAGTATAGACTGAATCTGTTTTGAGTTTTTATCATTTCTCTTAAGCTTATTGTCCTTAAAATCTAGCTTTTAAACTACTATTTAGTCTTTTCTATGCCTTTAATGCCTAAATTGCTTAATGCTTTTCTAGCTTTTTAGCTTATTAGCCTAGTTTGTTTTTTTTATTCATTACAGCTTATTAAGTCTAGATATAGATTAGTTTTTAGTTTTTAAGTTTTTTCATAGCCTAATTACCTCTTGCATCTCAGTCAAATAGTGTTGAGGACACTTCATCAAGAGTTCTTTAAAGCGCTCCCATGCTTGATAAATGGTTTCATCTGATTCTTGCTGAAAGTTGTTGATTTCCTCCATTTTCTTCGCAGTTCGACCAGGTGGGCAATATTTGTTCAAAAACTTAGTTTTAAGATCTTCCCAAGTTTTGATTGAACCATTTGGTTCGTTTCTTAGCCAACGACTTGCGGCTCCAGTTAAGGATATAGGGAAGACTCGAAGCATTAGTTGATCCATAGTGATGTTAGGAACATGGAATAAGTCAACGATTTTGAGAACTTTCTCAATGTGTTTATTTGCATCCTCATTATCCGAACCGCTAAACGTGTTTTCTCGAAGCTCCTTAAGAAATTGGCCTTTCAGTTCAAATTGATCTTTGTTACTAATTTTAGGCCTAGCAACTCCCGATCCATAGTCAATTCGGGTCTTGCTCATGTATTACTCCATGGTTTTCGCCATTGCTTCCGCTTCTTCTTCCTTCGAGTATTCTTGGTCAGAAAGTAAATTGAAATCAGGCGATCTTAATTCGTCAAGACTTAGAGTCTTGAAGTGTCTCCTTGATGATCGAAATTCTCGTTCAGGTTCTTTGTAAGGTGTAAATATTTCGTTTGTAGAACTCCTTGTCACGCACTACCTGAAATAAGGGATAAACAATCAGTAGGATTTGTTCTAAAGATAGAAAAATTTTTTTGCACGAAAGTCAAATAGGAAAACCAAGATTTCTGTTTCAGATGATCGATACGCCGTATCCAATGGAAGTAGATACGCCGTATTAATTAGTTGAATGAATACGTTGTATTGGACAGAAAGTTGGATACGCCGTATCCGATGGAAGTGGATACGCCGTATTTAACTATCGACCAAAACAGTGTATTTAAGAAAAACAATTAAATATGAAAACAATTAAACACAAATATATACAAGCAAACAATTAAAGACAAATATACAAAATTTACAGAATATACAAGAATATACACTAATCTAAATTACACTAATCCTAAGGGTTAGATCTAATCTAATGTTAAAAACCAAAATATCAAATAAAAATCAAGATTAATTTTCACTCCCCGGCAGCGGCGCCAAAAACTTGATTGTGTCGTTGTGTGGTGTAAATTTTATTGATTCAAGTTTTAAATTTATATTTTGCTGACTAAACCAAAAACAACACTTTAACGGGCAGTGTACCCGATCGGTAGTAGTTTCGTGGTAAGTAGGGTGTCGAACACTTGAAGCGAGGTTAAATCTATCAATTTAATTAATATCTTGGTTATCTAATATATGTTAATTCTATTCTATTCTAAACCCCATGTCAGTCTAAATCCTAATTCTAACAAGAAAAGGGGGTTTTCAGCCTAAGAGACTGGCACAGTTTGGTTGGTGACTACAATCAATTCAAGGCACTTTAACCCACGAAAGCTAATTAACAAAAGATAAAAGAGCGGTCGAGCCAAATATAAGAAAACTGTATTAACCATTATTAATCCGATTAGAAAGTTGGTTTGTTTATTAAGTGCAATGATTTCTTTTCTCGAGGTGGCATATCATTCTTAAGACTTAGGCGTTACATCATCCTAAGACCTAGACACATTAATTCTGTCACAATTAAAGCATCTGCATAAAGCATCCTTATTTGCTGATTATAATCTATCTTAGGGATTAAAGCAATGATGATCTTGTTAAAATCTAGCTCATAGAGACTTTACCCACTTACCGCTTAATGGTAGTTTATACACTAGTAGTCCACTTGTCCAACTATCCAATGGAATCAGAACGTTACTTGTTGAATTATCTAGGTCACCTGCTAGTCAACACGATCAATAAACCATTGGCAATATCCAATTAACTAGTTAAGCCTGAAGCGTATCCTAGACACAGACTTAGAAGGACAATATTTGTGATCCTATGGTTCTAGATGTATAAATTACTATATGGAGAGCTATACCAGACTCTAGATCTACTTGGTCCGTATCATTAGATACAGTTGAATGATAGGTCGGATACAAAAATGCGTAAACAAGTATAAATTGATAAACATAAACAAGCATTCAACGATAAATCAAAAAATCGAGATAAACAAATACCAAACATTCAGATCTTCATAATAATGGCTAATACCCGAAGGTATTAGCCTTCAAACGTCATAATAAATACAAGAGCAATTATTTAGCCAAGGTAAACTAACCGAGTTAACGAATGATACTAAAAACTGAACGATTACTAAAGTATATGGAATTACACGATGTTTCCTATGGAATTGATAACGTTGCTCGACCTCTTCTGCTCTTTTTCTCCTCTGAAAATCGACTTTTATGGTTTAGGTATCGAGAATATGATTTAGCACCCTTAAAACTCGTTTTTGAGTTTTCTGTTTATAAGGTCTGGAAGTCGGTTCGATACGGCGTATCCAAGTATTAGATACAGCGTATTGGGGATTTCTTGGAGTATGGACCACGCTTGATATCTTCCAGAATATTATATTGATTCCATATTTCCAATACGGCGTATTGGTCTTCTGGATACAACGTATTGAGCTTTATTCCTCGTGGTCTTTGGTGAGTGCAGGCATATATACGCCATATTTTCCTTGATGGATACGGCGTATTGGTCTTCAGAATAGTAATCTTTAAAATATCTTCATTCAAGCTCCAAAATGCGTGTCTTTTGCTAACTTTCACCAAGTACTCCATAATTACTGCAATTCTCAAATATAAACGACTAAGTAACAATTCTTTGCAATAACTATACAAAATGGGTTAATAACATAGGATAAACGATGCTATAAAATAGACGTTATTTGATGTCATCAAATATCCCCCTACTTAAATCCTATTTTTCCTCAAGTAGCCTTTAGAAGTCTATAAAAATGTATCTCTAAAGATATTTTCCGTTAAAGCACTTATTTGATCTATTACAAGTACACAACCAAACACCTCACGAAATAGGAAGATGAAAACACTCAAATCACTCAACTAATCTATGTGGTAACATGTAACTAAATCGCTCAATTGCTCGATCATGATGAGTATTCTATCATAAGCTTGGCAAGGATACACATCTCCACCACTAAAGCTAAGGAGTAACAAGTTTATAAAGGTAAATATGGGTTTTTGTATGGAAAGGCTTACGGTTGATCATTCTACAATCTTTCACCAGAAGTACCACTCCAACAAGGCAACTGAAGCACACATACATGGCCTTCATCTCGAATTCCAACGGACCTTCACGATAGGAATGCGGCTTTGCTTTAGCCGTTTAACTTCTCGATCCATAATTTCAACTGGTTCTTTAATGAAATTAAGCTTGTCATCAATTTGGATCTCATCCAACGGAATAACTAGTGGTTCGTCTACGAAACACTTCTTCAAATTGGAAACATGAAAAGTGTTATGAACTAGGCTTAATTTCTCTGGGAGTTTAAGTCGATACGCAAGCGTTTCTACTTTAGCAAGAATCTTGAAAGGTCCAATATAGCGAGGGTTCAGCTTCCCCCGTTTGCTGAAACATATCACCCCTTTCCATGGCGACACTTTCAACATGAGCTTATCTCCAACCTTAAATTCCAATGGCTTACGTCTCCTATCGGCGTAGCTCTTCTGTCTATCTCGTGCAGCTTGAATACGCTTCTTGATCTGAATGATCTTCTCAGTTGTTTCATGAATAATTTCTGGACCAGTGAGATGAGCGTCTCTAACCTCAGTGATCGACATTTTCTGCTATAGAGAGCTTCAAACGGTGCAGCTTTGATACTAGTGTTATAACTGTTGTTGTAGGAAAACTCCACCAAAGGTAGGTGTCTATCCCAACCTTTCCCAAAATAAATCACACAAGCACGTAGCATATCCTCCAAGGTTTGGATGGTTCTTTCACTTTTACCATTAGTCTGTGGATGGTAAGTCATACTCATATCTAATTGAGTACCTAGGGCTTTGTTCAGCGATTTCCAGAATTGAGATGTTAACTTACTGTCTCGATCAGAAATAATCAAAACCGGCAATCTATGTCTCGAGACTACTTCCTTCAAGTATTTTCTCGTTAACTTCTCCATTGAGTCAGTTTCCTTCATTGGTAAGAAATAAGCGGATTTTGTGAGTCGGTCAACAATTACCCAAATTATATCTTGACCAGTTGATGTCTTTGGTAACTTAGTAACGAAATCCATAGTAATGTTTTCCCACTTCCACACTGGGATCACAGGTTGAACCAACAAACCGGATGGTTTTTAGCATTCGGCCTTGACTTTGGCACATGTCATACATTTACTGACGTAGGTGGCAATTTTTGCTTTCATATTCGGCCACCAATACAGTTTCTTTAAATCTTGGTACATTTTGTCCGATTAAGGATGAATTGAATATTTTGACTTATGCGATTCATGCATAATCAACTCTCTTAAGTTACCTCGACAAGGTATCCTACTTCTCCCATTCAAGCACAATGTTCCATCAGTACGTTGCTCTAGCTTCTTAATCATACCACACAGATCTTCGGTTCCAAAATTATCCTCTTTTCTCGCCTCAACTCGAGCGTTTAAAATTTACACAGGAAGGTTCAGACCAATCGTCAAAACCAAAGCTCGAACTCATAGTGGCTTAATCCGTTCCTTTTGGCTCAAGGAATCCGCCACCACGTTTGCCTTTCCTGGATGATAACGAATTTCACAGTCGTAATCGCTTAACAGCTCTAACCATCAACGTTGTCTCATGTTCAACTCTTTCTGATCTATAATATGTTGCAAAATCTTATGATCAGTGAACACTACGCATTTCGTGCCGTACAAATAATGTCTCTACATTTTGAGAGCAAACACTACAGCTCTAAGCTCTAAGCCATGTGTAGTGTAATACTTCTCATGAATCTTAAGTTGGCGTGACGCGTAGGCTATGACTTTCTCCCTTTGCATCAAAAATGCGCCCAATCCTTTACGAGAAGCATCACAGTAAACCACGAAGTTTTCACTACCTTCGGGTAAAGCCAAGATCGACGCACTACACAGTTTCTGCTTCAACAGTTGAAATGCAGCTTCTGCCTTTTCACTCTAATTAAACTTCATGTTTTTTTGAGTCAATTTCGTCATAGGTTGGGCAATATTCGAGAAACCTTCGATAAATCGTCAGTAATAGCCGGCAAGACCTAGAAATTGATGAATCTCTGTCAGAGTCTTAGGCGATTCCCAATCTTTGATTGACTCAATCTTAGTTGGGTCCACGTGAATGCCTTCACTATCAATCACGTGTCCAAGAAATTATACCCTTGACAGCTAAAAATCGCATTTCGAAAACTTGGCATACAAGCAACTCCAAAATTAACTTAAGATGTTCTGCATGCTCTTCCTCGCTCTTGGAGTAGATCAAGATGTCATCAATAAAAACGATCACAAATTTATCTAAGTACGGTTTGCACACCCGATTCATTAAGTCCATGAATACTGCCGGTGCGTTAGTCAATCCAAAAGGCATTACTTGGAACTCGTAGTGGCCATAGCGAGTCCTAAACGCCGTCTTTGGAATGTCCTCGTCACGAACTCTAAGTTGGTGGTAACCAGGCCTCAAGTCGATCTTTGAGTAAATACTTGATCCTTGCAACTGATCAAATAAGTCGTCGATTCTCGGAAGTGGATATCAATTCTTCACAGTCAGCTTGTTTAGCTCGTGGTAGTCAATACACATCCGAAAAGATCCATCTTTCTTTTTGACAAACAAGACCGGCGCTCCTCAGGGTGAGGAACTCGGTCTTATAAATCCCTTGTCAGAAAGTTCTTGCAATTGAGTAGACAATTCTTGCAGTTCTGACGGTGCTAGTCGATTTGAAATTCAACTTGTCACGTTGGTGGTAATCCAGGCAAGTCTTCTGGAAAGACCTCCAGAAAGTCCCGTACAGTCGGCACGTCCTCAAGTCGCTTCTCCTCTGACTTGTCTTCAGTTTCATTCTTCGTAACTTGTGCCAAAAAAATTGGGCAACCTCTCTTAATATATTTCTGAGTTTTAGTGAACGATATAATGCTCAACTTTGACTTTCTCCTTTGTAGCCTCTATTACCTTGAACTATCAAAACTTCATCTCCATAGGGAATTCACACGATCTTCTCATCACAAACGATCATCGCATGATGGTTCGCTAACGAATCTATGCCGATGATGACGTCAAAACTACCAAGTTCTACTGGCATTAGGTTAATATTGAATGGGTGACCTAAAAATCTTAACGTACAGCCTCTAAGTACGGTATTAGTTTTAGAAATTCTTCTGTCAGCTAATTCGACAGCATAGCTAACGTTTAAAGTATCGGGGGTTACATCAAGCAAAGCACTAAAAGTAGTCAACACGAAACTTCGATCGGCACCCGAATCAAATAATACAAAAGCATAATGGTTGTTGAGAAGAAACGTACCCTTGACGATATTTGAATCGGGGTTAGCGTCTCCTCCACCCAGCACATATTCTTTTCCTCTTGCTTCACCAATCCCGTTCTTGTTTCCAGCTTTGTTTTCACGGTTTTGATCTTTCAGTTTTGGGCAATCACTCCTGTAGTGTTCTTGCCTTCCACATTCGAAACAGGTTACAACCCTCTGATTCACTACTTGACCCCTCTGAGTAGAAGTAGTGGAATTTGTGACCTTATAATCCCGGGTCAAATGCCCAACCTTGTTACACTTCCCACATCTCATAGTGCATGGCCCTTCATGATGAAGCTTACATTTGTTGCAAAGAGGCAACGGTCCATTATACGATTTTCTCTCATTGTTACCAGCCGTATAGGCTCTTGCCACATTCTGACCTCCAACATTTGGCCTTTTGAATGGTGGCTGCTGTCCACGGTTATCTCTCTGATTGACCTCCAACGTTCTTTTGTTTTCAGCATTTTTTACATCATATCCCTTCAACTTTTGGTCCATTAAGTTGTTAGCAATACGAACAACATCTTAGAGTCTTATAGGTTCAGCATCAATTACATTCTCTTGGATGTTATCGGGGAGACCTCCAATAAATTTCTCAACCCGATCCTCCTCCTCGGGGACCATCTTGGTGCACATCATAGTCAACTATCGTTGTTCTTCACGGTCAAATTCCATAGCTCAGACTCCATCTTTTGAATTTCATTTCTTGGGCAATACACTTCAGCCATTAACTTCATGGGCTCCCTCCATGACATGGCAAATGCAGCCTCAGTTCCAACGGTCCTCTTATGTGAGTTCCACCAAGTTAGAGCACTGTTCAACAAGGTGCAAGTAGCATACTTAACTTGATATTTCTCTGGACATTTGCTGATATGGAACACTGTTTCCATCTTCTCAAACCACCTTATCAACCCGACAACTCCTTCCGTTCCCTTGAAGTTGAGTGGTTGACACTTCATGAAGTCTTGGTATGTACACTCTCGAACAACAGGCCTAGCATCCCTATTATTCTCATTTGGATTTCCATTTCCACCATTTCCATTTCCACCATTTCCATCTCCACCATTTCCATCTCCACCATTTCCATTTCCACCATTTCCATCTCCACCATTTCCATTATCGCCGTTGCTGCCGTTTTGGCTTTGACTTTCAGCCTCGAGAGCATTTGCAGCACGGGTCGCTTCATAAGCAGCCAACGCTTCCTTCACTCGTCGGTTAACGAGTTCTTCGATTACTTCCGAGGTCATACCAGAACGAGTGATAGTCATGTTCTACAGCACAAGACATAGCACGCGGTGAGATTCAATACGAGATATAGCCACTATAAATGGCAAATAAAGTATATAGGAAAATACAATAGAACATGTTTTGCCAGAACAAGTAAACAACAAAAAAGATGAACACGCAAGAAAATCAAATCAAGCTTTTCATATCATATATAAAAGCATCAGTCGGTTACATTCAACCCATAATGGGGAACTTGATTTACGCTAAAACTACTAACAACTGGTTCTACTATTAGCCTAAAGTCCATACACAACATCATGGACAAAAACCTAAACGCCTCGCAGCAAATGTCTCCAGTCTCCTAAATCGCATCCTGTCATAGTAGCGGAACCTACGGATCTGCCTAAGCTCACTCTCCATAAATCTCACGCGTCGCCGAAACCTATCAGCTCTCGCTCTCTCCATCATCATGGTGCCTTGAAGTCTGGCGTTGCTTCTCTCCAAGGACGCAACCTGCTCAAGTAAGCTAGCTCTCTCTCCACTAGCAATCAAACTCCTTGCCTCCAACTCTCTCTGTCCCGTCTTAATGTCCTCTATCCTCTGAAGAGGTATCTCTATAACATGATCATAAATATCCTGTAAACCCTCCTCAACCTGCTCCAAACGCTCTACAACATCGGGTATAAGCATAACATCAAGGATATCAATCCCAGCAACAAAATCCACTCTAACCTCCATAGTACCTCTATCACTAGACTCGACCTCGTCCTCAACCTCGTCCTCTACAGCAACCTCAACAGCCGTAGCATCAGCCTCAATGTCCTCTAACACATCCGCATCAATTTCCTCCTCAACACTATCCTTTGGTGAAATAGAATCCCTAAACCTCTTGCGAGGTGGAAGAAGATTAGCACTGGAAGGAACTAAAGCTCTCGTAGCATGGATAGATGAAGTCACAGTTGCAGCAGGGAACCTACATCTCTTGCGAGATGGTCCAGCAGATGACTCAGAAGAAGAATCCCCAACTGACGACTCGGATGTCGTCGATGGATACATGGTAGATAATGGGGCAGACCTCTAATAGAGATAGGCCTCGCTACACAGTGGAGTCCTAGCAAGTGATGGATGAACAAATCTCGATGGTGTAGATGAATCAACATCGGTGATGTCTGGTGGTGTATGTCCGGATAAGGAATGACCAGAAATAGAATGCCTAGATGATGAATGATCTGAAGATGAATGGCTCGATGATGATCCGAAAGTAAAATGATCCAAGTGATGTGATGTGTACCTCAATGCTAAACGATCAGAAGGTAAAGGTCTAACCGACTTCCTCGAGGTCAATGCCCTACATGGCCCACCAAGATGAGTACGGTAAAGTCAACCAATGGGAATGTCCTCCCTGGGTCAGATAAGAATAGCTTGTCGTCGACGAATCTCGGGTGAG
Organism: Tanacetum coccineum; assembly: GCA_026074375.1. Taxonomy (NCBI): domain Eukaryota; kingdom Viridiplantae; phylum Streptophyta; class Magnoliopsida; order Asterales; family Asteraceae; genus Tanacetum; species Tanacetum coccineum. The sequence goes on along the minus strand of BQNB010000447.1, from coordinate 34,694 downwards.
GCAACAACATGTGCAAGTGGAAACTCAGATGATGGTACAACAATAGCAGATGGTGCAGGTAAAATGGGAGCAGCAGGGATCTCTGGAATAGAAGTAGTAGGTGATGATGATCGTGATGCAACTCTGCTCCCCGATCTAGTAAGCATAGCATCATGAGGTGTAGGTGATACATGCCTCTTGGGTATCTCAGTATCTGACTCTGAATCGTCTGAACACAGAAAAAGTGAAACCATAGGTGCTACAGATACAGGAGGTAGTGAAGTCTCTAATGGATCAGCCTCTAACGATGAATGAGTATCAAGCTCGAGCACCCCGGTAGGTGAGGCAACCGCAGCCGCCCCCACCTCCGGTGCAATAGGGACCTAAACAGAAATAGAACCGATAAGAATAACTCGCGGAAAAGAGGATCTCACACTCTCGACTGATACGTTCGAAGAAATAGAAATAATCGGAGCTGCCATAACCTGCACAAGCAAAAGTTTATATAAATCCCTTTTATATCAAACCATGCAAGGTGCGTGTAATGCAAAAGAAAATAAAGATGGTGTAAAATATAGTCATGGCAAAATTAATCGTATTATAATTATGGAAAAGTATTATAATTAATACTCGTATACTTATCGATAGTAATTATATACATAAGCAGGTAAACACGTAGGATCACATACTGGTTATAGACCAGACCTAAATATACTACCTAGTTCTCTATAACCTTGGCTCTGGATACCAATCTGTCACTCCCCCAAACGGGACCTGGACGAAAACATGTGTCCGGGGGCGTGCCGTCATAATATACATCGCACAAGATACAAAGAACGACCTCTAAGGGTACGTTTGAAAATCCAACATCGTTGCATTAATTTAAAATAGTTAAGGTTTTACACAAGTTCAAAGACAATATGCGGAAGCGAATAAAAGGTTTTAAAATTTGACAACGATGTTAACAAAGATAATAATAATTCTTGAAAATCGGTCCAATGCAAGGAAACACCATAAAGCAAGCAAAGACATCCACCGCTAAGCACCTGAGAAAAACATGCTAAAACATCAACATAAAGTTGGTGAATTCATAGGTTTTAATTAGTAATAAAAGTAAACCACAAGTTCGCAGTACGCATGTGACAGTTATAACAGATACAACTCCACATAAAAAGTATTTACTGTTGCGCTAAGCTCATGACACCGAAGCTCAATTAAAAGGAAGCATATTATATGCCAAACAAGAATTAATCGCCCTAAAGTTATCTGACCAAGATCACCTAGTGAAATCCAACATGATATATATCCGTTTATCGGGAGCCCCGTGGATAGTAAGCGCTACTCACCCGGATAGGGATAATTAGTCCTAATAGATCTATTTACAAAATTCGCGCTTACTTAACCAGTCCATCGGTTTAGCAATTGACGGTTCATGATAGTTCGGGCATTAGTGGTCTATTCGCTACTTAGGCAACACGTAATCAGGAAAAGGTAACGTAAAGTAACTGTGTCCATAGTTTAAAAACAAGCAATGTTTCTCACCCCAAAGTAGTAAAGTAAAAATAATAAGACATGGGGCTATGAACTCACCTTTAGCAAATGGTGAGATAAATATCAAGGAAGAGATATAATGCCAAGAGGTCCTACTTGAGACCTAAATCAATGACGCGTCTTAGAAAGACGAAAAGTATGCCAAGAATTGCACAATATGTTCATCACCAAAAGACATCCATGTGTGTTTGTGCTTTGACTTAATTAACAAAACGTGACTAAATAAAATTATAGAGTTTTTCGTTAAGTTTCGGCGTTTAACCAAAAATTACTATTTTTAGTAAGTATCTATTTTAGGAAAGTTTTTAGTTTCGGGACGTTAATACCGTCCCCTATATTTGCTTAATCCATATTTCCTTAAGTGCACTAGAGAAGTCTAAACGTTTAACTTCTATGTCCATCTTGCTAAAATTCTCCAAGCTTACTATTTTTAGTAACCTTAACGCTTTTCCTAGAATATGTTAACGACGTCTTTAAATGATACCAATCAATATATATGTGTTACTATATGTTTCGCTAGTGTTTAAAAGCTCAAAATATCTCGAAAGTGTCCGAAAACCAATTTTACTATTCACATAAGCACCTATGTAAATTATTTTGCCGAAAAATATTTCAAGTTTCATTTGGCTATAACTTGGACGTTTTTACGCCTAATGAAAACATTCCTAAGTCGCTCAAAACCTTAAAACCATTTTGGATCAGCAACTACCTTTTTCACAAACGCTTTCAAAAATCACAACAAACTTCACAATAGTGTCTAGTCTAGCCTAATCTCTATTCATAACTAATCCACAACAAAACCACACCTAAAACTAACCTAATCCCTTCATTTCTATTGTTGCAACTCTCATCCAACTCTCATCTCACCAAGAACATGATATTTAACTAGTGAAACAAAGTAACATCATTATTTATAAAATCTTGTTTTAAAATCTTTCAAAAATTAAAAGACAACATATGGATGTATGGATCTTGAACATATATGAAAGAACATAAGTAAACCACAAGAAAAGATCAAGACACTTACAAGAATGAAGAACAAGTAGAGAAATCACAAGATCTAAACCCCAAAATACTAGATCTATAAAACCAAACAACAAATCTTGAAACCCTACTTTATAAACTCTTGAAAGACCCTTGAAATTAAAGAACCAATAATTTAAACCACCTTAGATGTTCTTAGAAATGAACCTAATATACTTGGATCTTGCTAGAAATCAAAGATATAGAAACCCTATAAGGGGTGTTTGTTGGTCGTGAGCTAGGGAGAGGGGGAAGAGAGATATGAAATTTTGATGAGGCTTGGAAAATAAGAAATGACCTAGTGTGTGATATGAGTATGTATATATAGGCCAAAAGTTAGGGTTATTAGTCACCACATGACCAAGTAAGCAACCAACATGCACCAAAAGTGTGCGTGTGTATTGCTCGGTCGAAACAACCACAAGGACCATTTGGTTTATTTTTTTGGGACCATGGTTCATGTATTAGGTCTTATATTTGAATTTCAAGTCAAAGGTTACATGAGTCCAACAAAAGATCACATGCTCTAGTCTTCCTTAAGTTCTTGTGCATGCGAATGACATTCTCATATGTCACTTTCATACACATGCACTAGTTTTATAAAAGATGCTCTTGTATTTAATTTAGGATTCAAAGTGTTTTGGTTTGGGGGTTTTGCGTCCGAAATATGACAAGAGGGGGAGGGTGAAAGAAATTTTTGATGCTATAATACGAGATGAACGATAACTAAAGTTTACACGAAAAGCTTTCGGGTTTCCGGGGTTCCGTTAGGTCAAAAACGCGAAAAATGTAATTTAAACATTAAAGCATAAAAATAAATACCAGGAGTGATCGTAAACTACGAAACACTTAGAAAAGATAAAATAACTCATATAATATCTAAACTAATTAGAATCCGAAGTCGGAACGCGTCCGATGACGTTTTTCAAATTTACGCGAGTTAACTTCCCGGTAAACTGCCAGATTCAAACGTAATGTATAAAAGTAAAAAATAATGATCTAAAAGTTTAAAATATTGACCTGAAATTTTCGGGGTGTGACATGTAATATTCATACTTTTCAAGTATGAACTTGCCTTATTATGAATGAATGAATTTCTATTATTATGGGTGGTTTGCATGCATATTTTTAGTTAGCTACTTCTTCTCTATTAAGCCATATCTTTATATTTGTCGTAATGTTGATACTAGTTAGAAATATATCTTGCACTTGTGATTCTAACTCAGTTTTGTAGCAACTAATCTTAGCTCGATCCCTTGGTGCTCAACATGAGGGGGAGTATACATCAAGGGGGAGCTTTAGCATCGTCGATTTCTTTATCTTCTCAACTCGACGATCTACCTTTTTGGATTCGACAAAAACGAGAAGAAATGGATTAAAACTCATTATAACTTGAAAATTATATTTTTATGTAAAATGAGTTTATATATTTTGTCATTATTAGAAAAGGGGAAATTATTAATGCAAATAATGTCTAAAAACATTATTTATATTTTTCGACTCCTATACGTTTTGAAGATGACAAAATGTAAAAACATCTACAATAAAAATAAATGTTTACACGTTATTAATCGTAAACTTCCATTTCGACGTAAATCACTTAAGGTATGTATAAACAAATCATTAAACATGATTAGTGATCAAGAAAATAATTTTTCTTAAACCTTACATTTCTACAAAATTATTTTTACAAAATAAAAATACACAAAATGTTTTCATTTATTAAGAAATGTTTTAATTAAATACAAAAATTCAAAATATGGTTTTCCCCCCAAATTAGAACCTTCTACACCAGATTTTACCTTCCCAACTACAGGACAAAAATGGGAGCGTCTACCTTGAGACGGCCCCCTGACAGGCAAGACGGCCCTAGATATATCTGGGACCGCCGAGACCGCCTCCAGGAGACGTTACCATTTCCTGGCTATAAATACTGCACTATTCTTTGCAGATTTTGAGACCTCTTGGCACATATTTTTCAAATCTCTTTCTCTTTCTAAAATCTCCTTTCTCTCTCTAAATCTCTTAATCACTAACATAGTTTAATCTTGTGTCAAGTGATCCAGTCTCTTCTTCTATCAAGTGCAAGAGAAGAACACTCGTATTCGTCAAAAAACGAAGTGTTATAAATTAGTAATTTCTTCTATCTTCTTTTAGATCCAAACCTCTATTGTTTGATCTTGTGTGATTGTGTAAATCCGGATAGTGTATAAATCCGAAAGTGTTGATTGAGTGTCGGTTAGTATTTTAGTCCTTAAAATACATTAGTGAAGGTGTAGATTGGTTCTAGCTAAGATTAGGACTCGACATTTAGCTTAGTGTCGGAAAACAATATAAGCGACGTGTAAACGGTTTTCTCCGCCTTGTTGACATAGTGAAATCTCGAGTCGAATACTCGGGGAGTGGAGTGGGGCGAAGAAGAGCTTCGTAGCCGAACCACTATAATTCTCGGTGTTGTGGTTTGATTGTTCTATCTCTTATATTTTATTTACGTTTCTTATTTATTGTTTGTATTGTGATTGAATTGTAAGTAGATTAGGTATATTGATTGTTCATATCGTTGGTTGATATCACATATACGCGAATCAAACGTTTTTATAAATAAAGTTTTAAAACGCTAATTAACCGGCAAACTATTCACCCCCTTCTAGTTTCCACATGAATAGTGAAGAGAAACAAAATATAATAGACAAACTGCCTTTTAATGTTGGTAAATTGCCTGTGAAATACTTAGGAGTTCCTTTTGTCACCAAGAAATTAGGAGCAAAGGAATGCAAACAATTTGTGGATAAGGTTAGAAGTAAAGTGGAGGACTGGAAGAACAAATATCTGTCATATGCTGGAAGAATGCAATTGATAACATCTATGTTGATATCAGTACATGTGTATTGGGCTGCTGTCTTCCTTTTGCCTAAATCAGTTGTCAATGATATTGATAAGGTGCTAAAAGGATTTCTGTGGTGCAAAGGAGAGCTTAAAAAAGGAAGGGCAAAAGTCTCTTGTAAAGATACTAGGTAAAGTTTTATGCCGTGCTAAAAGCACGGCCCATGGTCGCTGAAATATTTTCAACAAAATATTTACATACTTGACTTTAGAGGATTAACAATTATGTAGTTCATGTGTGTAAATATATCATTTTGACCTGTGACAGGTAATACGAAAAGTTTATGTACAATCTACAAAATGTAAAATTTGACATTTCTATATTGAGAAACTCATAAAAGTCTTGATGGAGTATTATTATTCAAGTATCTTTTCTTTTGCCATTGTTTACTACTACATTTTATATTACTTATTTGACGATGTATAAAGCCCCATTTACCGTCATACTTTTACACTATGCTTTGATAGTCTGATGTCAGAGGTGTTGACTTATTTCGACCAAAATAAAGAGGCCAATTTCCTGCCATAATTTTAAACTTGTGTAGTCATCATACTTCTAGCATCATAGGTGTACCATATTGTTCAAAAAACGTAAATTATTGTTTAATTTGATTTGGTTATTTTATTTCTAGTTCTAATTTTAAGCATATACGGAGTAATCAAATTCTCTATTAACATCTGGTTAATAAAATTTACCCCAACTTACTGCATCTTTATAATATAAAAAAAAGAGAAATGCTACAACCACAAAGAGTTTACAAAAGGATTTCCACAAAATGATGTGTCATGCAATAATTGGATTCAAATTTTTTATCTCTCATCTTTTAATTGACTAATATTGTACAAATCATCATGCCACATCATTTTGTGGAAATCTTTTTGTAAACTCTTTGTGGTTATAGTATTTCTCAAAAAAAAAAACTAATAAAATCAATCACTGTAATATTAAAGAAGGTTATGTTTTAATACATTAAATGTAACCTTCTATTAAACAACATGAGTTTCAACATACGATGGATTTAACACCTACGAGATTGAGATTTACAACATATCGCGTACTCCTAAGATAGAAGTTTTACAAATAGATTTGTGAAACCAGGAACAACTAAAGTTTCATATATACAACTTATACTAATATATACTAATATTACAAATTTTTGGTGCAAGGTGAACAATTTCATTAAATACCAACTTTTTAAAACAAATAACAACAAGCACAGACAAGCCTGGCTTATTCAAACTACATGATTAACTCATTTAAAAGGGATTATACAGTAAAACTTTAGGAACGTAAATGATACTATGTTTTTAATAAACAGTAAAATTTTCAATTCATTTCAAATCCTCAAAGAAATGTTATTAACTCATTTTTGTAACAATTTCACTATATTGTTTCTTCCGCTCATGAAACCATTAGTTCGTAGTATGCCGCTTAAGACATCAGCCTAGATCATCATGTACGTCGATCCCAATTTCAACTATAAAACGAACTATTATAGATTCAATAGTACCACTTTAAACAACGTTATAAATATAGAGATGTTGAGATTATTAACCGGGAGAGTGACAAGAAATAAAGAGATTATAAAGAATAGTTACTCCACACATCTTAAAATAAAGGTTCACTTCTATCCCGGGACATCTTAAAGTAAGTGTCTTGTTTATGTTTCAGTCGAAAAGGTAATCGTAGTAAGTAAAAATAATATACGAGTATATATAATTGATAGTTAGCGAGAGTTTATAAGACTTTGTGATCATTTATTTTACTACATTTTGCATAAAACTAGAAATATAGCAACTAAGTAATCCTTTTAAATACGCAAAGATGTCAGATCTGATGATAGAAATATTAAGATGGTCTAATTTATCGTTCCATCGCTACTTTTGCGCACGTATATTTGTGTGGAGCTAAGAAGAACTTTTATACGAGTACTTTGACATCTATTTTTTGGTAAATTTATGCACATAGCACTTTACATAATATGGCAAAATAGAAATGAAAGTGACGTGATTCATTTAAGCTCCAAATAATAATAAGAGTAATAATAATAATAATAATAATAATAATAATAATAATAATAATAATAATATGTACTATCCTTTGAGGTACTTTATATTTTTTGTACTTCTTGCGGATTTATGGTCAATTGAAGTACACATTGTACGTGCATTTTATTCCCGCACAAGTTGTTGGGCAGCAAAATACATAAACACAAATTCTAGACTTATCACTTTAATACGACAACTTAGTTGTGCATACGTATGGAACCCATCTCGTTTACCTCCTAAAGTAAAATACAAATGCATGTGGCTAATTGATTTATTGAATATCTTACTATTACCCATGCTAATAAAAAGAGATAACCCTCGTCGACCATGTCAAAATAGTCATATCACTTTACACTTAAAGTTCAAAGTTCTAAGATAATTAATTAATCACTCCGATGTAATAAGATGTGACCTCCAACGTTCGCATCGATACGTCTTTCGGCATTCCTTTCAGTAGTCCAATGCCATGTCCTCAGTGCCCCTACAATGAATTTGCACGACTTGCCACTTCTTTTGAGATCTTTGACCTTCAGCGTCCGTGACGCTCATGTCTCCATGACCTCCGGTCATTCGATATGCCATGACCTCCAACCGTCGGTCCACTTTCCGCTCTCTCATTTTGTCCCAGTTTTATGTCACTCTCCACCTTTTTGCTCCATCACGCTATTGTTACTACCAGGTCATGGAATTCTGAATAAACGGAATTTATAATGTAATTATGAGACACCAAATGAACACCTAACTGAGACAAACATTAATGCTTCTGAAAAGATTTACAAAGATTTCAACAAACACAACCTGAATCTCAATTCAACCAAGATCAAATAAAACTTTATTAAACGCCCAAAAGATTACCACAGCTACACTGGTGTAATTCTATTGATTATTTATCAATATTTCTATTACAATCAAACCCAGAAACCCAAAAGATCAAGATGATCTCAATCACCAGAACTTATACAAATTTGAGAGAAAATTTCGAGAGCAATATCAAAACAATAATGAAAGATAAAAACCCTAAATAGGGATAAGAAGACTTTATATAGCCCAGCTAATCATCCAAGATTCCAGAATTGACAACAACAGTCCCTCAACTTCTCCAAGCTGCTAAACAGACCTCCAAACTTATAATCCTGCATACACAACTTCCAAACATATACAACATTAGTCCCTCAAGAACTTCCAGGCTAAAGATCATATATTTTGACATCCCCCCTTGATCTTAGCCTGGAAACAATCAAATAAACCCATCTGTTTAACCAACTTATCATGTTGGAGCTTATCCAACCCTTTAGTGAAAATATCTGCTGTTTGATCAGCAGAACTAATTTTTTGAGTTTTCAAAACACCTGAAAGAATTTTCTCTCTAACAAAATGCAAATCAATCTCTAAATGTTTTGTTCTTTCATGGAACACAGGGTTTGCAGCAATCTTAATTGCTGCCTGACTATCACAAAACATATTAACAGGCATAAAATGTTCCCAGTTTAGATCCTTTAAGATTTTAAGAATCCAAACAATTTCTGAAGTCACAGAAGCCATAGCTCTATATTCAGCTTCTGCTGAAGACTTAGAAAGGGTATTTTGCTTTTTGCTTTTCCAAGAAACCAGAGAACCATTAAGTTTAATACAGAATCCAGTCACAGATTTTCTAGTAACAACACATTTAGCCCAGTCAGCATCCACAAAAGCTTCAAGAGAAACTTTGGGTTGCTTGACAATATGAACACCAATACCAGGATTGTTCTTTAAGTACCTTAATACTTTAAGAGCAATCTTAAGATGAGACCTTAGAGGCTTAGTGCCATAAACTGACTTAAACAATGCACAGGTAAGAATAACAGGCCTAGTATGAGTTAAGGTAAATCAGTTTTATTCTACCAATAAGCTTTTGATACTCAGTCACATTATCTAAAACCGGATCTGTACTAGAAGGTTCATTTGTTATAGTCAAATTTTGCTCAAGAGGGGTAGTAGAAGGCTTGCAAGCTAGTAAACCAAAATCAGACAAAAGATCACAGCATATTTTCATTGTATTAACAAACATCAAACCCCTATCCGTATCAATAACCTCAGTTCCAGAAAATACTTATGCTTACCCAATCTTAATCATACATTTGGAATTCAAATATTTTTTAAACTTGTTCACTCTCATACCATTATTCCCAGTAATGATAATATCATCAACATACACTAGTAATACCATAAACTTTCCACTTTCAGACTTAGTAAACAAAGAATAATCACTTTTACTCTGAATAAAACCATGTTCAATCAAGGTTTGAGTAAGTTTAGCATTCCATTGTCTAAGGAGCCTGCTTCAGGCCATAGAGAGATTTTAAGTCTACACACTCTATTAATCCTCCTGGATTAAAAATCCTTCAGGGAAGAGACAAAACACAGTTACCATCTAAATCCCCATACAGGAATGCATTATTAACATCAAGCTGAAATATAGACCAATCATACTGCACAGCAAGATTAATAACACACCTAACAGTGACAATTTTCACCACAGGTGAAAAAGTCTCATCAAAATCAATACCTTCCTTTTGATTATATCCTTTAGCTACATATCTAGCCTTATACCTGTCAATATCACCACTAGACTTATATTTAATCTTATAAACCCATTTCCCACCTATGGCTTTCCTACCAAAAGGCAACTCAACAATTTCCCATGTATCATTTCTATATAAAGCATCCATCTCATTATTCATTGCCTCAATCCAGTGCTGATCTTTACTAGCTTCAAAAAAACTTCTTGGTTCAAGACTTTTATTTAACTCAGTTGTAAAACATTTATTTTCAACACTAAGATTAACATAACTCACATAATTTTCTAAACCATATTTTACTTTGGAATCAATCACAAAATCATTGTATTTTCTTGGAAAAACAGAAGTTCTTTCAGATCTTCTTACATGAGGTGAGCTAGTAGTAGGAACTGACTCAGGAATAGATTCAGAAGCAACAAAGGCATCCTCAGAACTTATATATTATTTTCAGCAGAGGTTGCAGCCTCCACACTGTTCCGTCAAATCCATTGGACCCCTGATAAAGCCCAATTCATTCCAAGAATGTGTCAAAGTTAAATGCTAGGAGTAAGATAGATGTCTAGCCATCACTCTGTGAACTAACAATTTTGCTAGGTTCATCATTGGATGTGTCAAGGTCCTCATGCACAATTTCATTAAAGAAATTCACATGATCCAAACCTTGACTAGTCAGATTAGTGTCTTGGGTTTGTCTAATCTTAAAAGGAAACACCTTCTCAAAAAACTTCACATCTCTGGAATATATAAATGTTTCCTTTCAAGACTATACAATTTATACCCCTTTTTAAAAGAAGCATACCCAACAAGAACACATTTTTCAGCCCTACTACCAAGCTTATCATGCAGATTCAATACAGTGGCATAACACAAACATCCAAACACCCTAAGATGTTTAAGACCAGGTTTTCTGTTAAAAACAAGTTCAAAGGGAGTTTTTCCATTCAGCACTGAACTAGGCAACCTGTTAATCAAATAAGCAGCAGTCATAATACATTCAGACCACAAATATAAAGGCAATCCCCCCTGAAACAGAAGGGATCTGGCAACATTAAGCAGATGCCTATGTTTCCTTTCAACTATACCATTCTGTTGGGGTGTGTAAGCACAGGTAGTCTGATGAATAATTCCATTATCAACACAAAACTTTGAGAACATTTTATTAACAAATTCAGTCCCATTATCACTTCTAAAAGTTTTAACAATCTTACCAAATTGATTCTTTATCAAATTATAAAAGGCTAACACACAATCAAAAACTTCATCTTTTCCCTTTAACATATACACCCATACAGACCTGGTATAATCATCAACAATAGTAAGAAAATACCTAAACCCTTCCTTACTAGCAATTCTGTAAGGCCCCCAAAGGTCAAGGTGAACTAATTCTACAAGCACAGAAGATTTGTGCTCACTAAGTGGAAAGGGTTCTCTTGTTTGCTTGGATCTTTGACAAATCTCACAGTGACCTAAATCACAATTGTCAAAAACAAGCTCATGCTCAAGAACCTTTAAGACTTGGTCAGAGGGATGACCAAGTCTACTATGCCAAATATATTTAGACAGATTACAATTGAGTTTCTCAAAACCAGTATTAATACCTTGAACATCACCATTATTAAAGTAATATAAACCATCTATCTGGTTACCAGTCCCCAGAATTTTCATCTCCCTCAAATCCTGAGGTAACACAAAGCACTTATTCTCATTAAAAGCAATTATCAAACCACTGTCTCTAGCAACCTTATGGACAGACATTAAGCTCACACAGTAATCAGGAACAACCAACACATCATATAGAGTTAAGTTTCTGCTTAGGACCATGTCTCCAACACTTGTGATAACAGCCTCAGTCCCATTGGGATGTGAAACTGTTATTCCAAGATTAGAAATATTAACCACATTAACCAAAAACTTATCAGTATAAGTTAAATGTTGATTAGCTCCAGAATCAACAATTACACCTGCTGCAACAAGTGCAGAGTGTAGCTGACTGTTTGAGCAAAAAAACCTATTAAAATTTTTATGAAATAATTTGCTCTTGTTCAAAATAGTACCTGCCATATTGGCTTGCACTCCTTTTCCATTATTAAGAGAATTATCTTTGATTAAGGAAATGATTTTAGACAGCTGATCATCAGAGAAGGTAGATGAACTACTAGAACCAACAGAATTATTGTTAATGAACCTCCTATTAAAATTTTGGGTACCCTGATTATTATTGTTATTTCTTTTTCCAAAATCAGTAGGGTAACCAATAATCTTGAAGCATCTATCAATGGTATGTCCATTGAAACCACAATTCTCACACACAAGCTGAGGACCACCATTGGTCCTTCTATTCCCACCACCAGAAGGTCTAGTCACATTATTAGGCCTAGAAAAGTTACCAGAGTTGGGGGTTCTCTGGGTAGCTCCTCTATTATTAACAGAAGAATTAAACACAGATGACTGAGACCTCTGAGATGTCCCCACATTGGAAGTGGAGACAACCCTGTGAGACTCTTCACTAGATATAATAGCATAAGCACCTCTAACATCTGGTAATGGATCTCTAGACAGAATATTACTTCTAATTGGCATATAAGAATCATCTAGACCCATTAAGAATTGCATCAACTTCATCAAAGAATTATGTTTCTTAAAATCTTCTGCAGCATGACATGTACATCTAGGCAACTGAACTAATGCATCAAATTGTTTCCACAAAGCATTAAGTTTATGATAATAGTCAGCTATAGAAGAACCATTTTGACTTAGAGAATTAATCTTGTGATGCAAATTGAAAGTAACAGAACCATCAACCTTATCATATGTTTCTTTCAATTCATCCCAGACATGTTTAGCCCTTTTAGAGAAAATTTGCCCCAAAAATAATTCTTCAGATATAGAGTTTAAAATCCAACCCAGAACAATTGCATTAACCCTGTCCCACTGTCTACCCAAAACTTCATCAGTATTGGATCTTCTACAAGAACCATCTATAAATCCAGTTTTATTCTTACCCTCTAAAGCAAGAAGCATAGCACAAGACCAAACTTGATAATTTTCAGTCCCTTTAAGTTTAACAGATACAACAGTGAGAGTAGCAGAGTCATTAGGATGCAAATGCAATGGATTACTAATATCCAATTTACTAATCAAAGTAACATTATCTCCATCAGAACCAGCATCATAATCCTCATCAGAATAACCATGAATAGACATATTGAAAGACAAGCAAACACAAAATAAAGAATCAAGAAAGAAACTCAACTGAGCCAAACAAAGTTCCCAGGCTTCCACACCACTCAATGGTGGCAGGTCAAGGGCAAGATTCAGTTAAGGGTCCAGATAGCAAAGACAATAAACATATAAAACCAAAAGATTAACAATTAACCAGACAAACAATTAATACAACGAGAAGGGTGCGAGAGGTGTTACAGAGCACGCGAAGAACCAAGCAGCGGAATATGATATGTTTCTCCTAGATTCACTTAGTCTAGGAGACAACAATCATCAGATGAACAATCCAGGATCTAACCCTAATTTCAAGAATTAGGGAAACCACCTCAATCAACCAAAAAGTTGATCAATCAATCCAAGAACCAAACCCTAATTTTTCAATTTTGGGCGTTTATCAGAAAAACAACGGATCTAGTTATATCAATAACAGATCCACTCAGATTAACTAATTAATTGAAAAAACTATAGGTGAATTAGCTGATTACTAAAGATCTAATTAATTTTGATAAAACTTGATAAAAGAGCAAGATTAAGAACCTGGCTCTGATACCATGAAAAGATTTACAAAGATTTCAACAAACACAACCTGAATCTCAATTCAACCAAGATCAAATAAAACTTTATTAAACGCCCAAAAGATTACCACAGCTACACTGGTGTAATCCTATTGATTATTTATCAATAGTTCTATTACAATCAAACCCAGAAACCCAAAAGATCAAGATGATCTCAATCACCAGAACTTATACAAATTTGAGAGAAAATTTCGAGAGCAATATCAAAACAATAATGAAAGATAAAAAACCCTAAATAGGGATAAGAAGACTTTATATAGCCCAGCTAATCATCCAAGATTCCAGAATTGACAACAACAGTCCCTCAACTTCTCCAAGCTGCTAAACAGACCTCCAAACTTATAATCCTGCATACACAACTTCCAAACATATACAACATTAGTCCCTCAAGAACTTCCAGGCTAAAGATCATATATTTTGACAGCTTCGGACTATTATCTCTCGGTATATGTATGTCCGACCCTCCGGCCGGTGCCACTGTCGATCATTAAAATATCATTGATGGTCTGTTTACCTGCTCCAAGTTTTGTTTAAACCCTTTCTGCCATCTCCGAAACCCTTGAAAAGGAACTCTACGAATCGGCTTTCTAGCGATCTTCGGCCTTAGGAGTTGGCCGATTGGTTCGACACGTACAAAAAAATGACTTTCATCCTTCGTAATTCCGAGGCTGGCCATATCGACATGTTGGTTCACCTACTTAACTTCAGCCATATCGTAATTCCGTACTACGTTTCACCGAATTCATGTTGTTCTTTCCAACTAATTAACCTCCGAAAGACATTCCCATCTATGTAATTCAGACGGGTTATAACTATTCCGTTGGATGTTTGAGCTTCGCCCAACTTTGGACACATATATGTATGTCCTTCTTTGTCTCTCAACAGAAGCACCTTGGGGCTTAAAGGACACGCATATGGTCTTTCGACCGACTCCACCGTCAATTATTTTTGCTATATTTGAATGTACATACGTGCGACTCTAAATATTTAATGCATGACTCCGTTAACTAGCCTCGCGAATCCACCTGTTACTTCATTTGCAATACAAATATACAAACCAATGATCGAGTACGATACCATGCCCCGGTTGCCAACCTTTAATTTCGAGGTTTATGCTCCGAACGATGCTTATGCTCCAGTGACCGATCCTCAATTTTATATCCTTTGCTTATTTGATTCTCTTCGGACGATCGCAACCTCTATTTCGCTACTGCTGGCCCGTCTTCTGAGTTTGGAACTCAACGATGAGTGACCTTCATTTCCTGAGTTTCGAACAGCAGGACCTCAAGCTCCGATCCTACTTCACTTAATGATCTTCGCGTCCATCTATATAGTTCCGGCATCGAATCTCTAGCAATCGCAAGTTAACATTGTTTAAAATTTTAATATACTATATTTTCTTAACTAAGGTTATAACATATAAGAACAAATAAACAAAAATAAAAGACGCATGATCAGGAGGAAACAACAAAAATTTCATCCACAACAAAAGCACATGTGAGCCTGTTCTTCTCACATTCAATCTGTCAAACCGTCTGCACAACGAGCTTTGAAACTCGTCGATCACGGGAATCTAGTGTTTTCTTCCGACCACTTCCCGTGTGGGGTCTTACATAAATGTCTTTGATTCTAAGCAAATATAAGCCCTTGCCATTGGTCTTTTGGCGCCTTAGGGTGGTTCTTCGAACGTGTCAATCTTTATCCGACCACTTCTCGCTTCGACAAAGGAAAGACACCTCCATTAGTCTTAGCAACAACACCCACGCAACGACAAAAAAAAAATTAATAAATAAATAAACACATAAAAAACACATGGCCTTTCGGCCAATCGCACCAACCAACATTTTTATCCTTTCATCCTTACGTTACGACTTTGGGTCCGGCCTTTAGTCGGCCTCTCGGTTATCCGAACGCCTTTCGATGATCCACCATGTGTATCGGTATGATTTTTAGTAATCCAGTCGATGACTCTTGGCCATCGTCCGGCCTTGCGTTCCGTCCTTTAGCTCCATTATCTCGCTCCATTTGTATGACTTCCTCCGTCATTATCACAGCCAGGTTATGAATTCCAGATGAACAAAATTTTATGATGTAATTATAGAGTACCAAACAAGCACCCAACGGCTTGAAACACACATGCACTAATGTTTCAGGTTTGGATATTATCCTTGGCTCGTTTGCTCGCCACTATCTCCGCCAGCGACACAAAACTTCAACCACTTAACCCCGAAATAAAATACTTTAAGTTACATACGCTTTTGGCCAAATATTTTAATTTCATGATAACGCAGACGCGAGGTCCGGTTATTTCCTGGTTTGCTCTGGATTTCAAAGATCCACAACCTTCACCGGTACTAAGGTTATGGTTATCTTATGGTTTCCCCCTTGATATCTCATTCTTGTGTGACCTCCGGATACTCCATCCGTGATCAACTCTTGTGTGACCTCCGATTTTCGACCCATCCTTATTTTGACCCCGGTAGAACTCCGAAGTGTTTCATCGTTACGTTGGTAGGTACCTTCATTTAACGCCATGGTGGGCACGGATATAGAGAAAACGATTACTTAAAACATTCAAAAATTACGAACAGTATTCGCCTCCACACACACGCAAGGCTTCGTAAAACTAACATTGAATATTGTTGAACGGATAATCGTATATATATATTAAAAAAGCAAGTTGGGTAGACACGATTTGATGCAAAAATTTTGTATTGTTTGTTAATAATTAAGGCGCGGTAAAAGCACTTTTATTTTATAAGTTCAACGATACTAATAAATAGTACCGCCGAACCGGGGGGAGTATAGCGGTGTGATACTTCCAACAGTTGTGTCAGAATTTGCCGTGACCCGGTTTGGTATTGATGCATGTGATGTATTTGTCACATATAATAGGAGAAAGCAAAAGCTTTCATGTTTTATGTTGCAGGACTAATTTTATGAAACGATTATTTGATGGAGGCCAAGGAAGGAATAACAAGGACGATAAGCACCATGTGTGCGACATGTGAAATTATATACAAGTTATCAAGTGGCTCCGCGTAGTCAAGGTCTATTCACCGAAATGTTATACGTTCTTAGGCAGAAGTATATGTGACTCCTCCGGACGGCTAGCTACCTCCGGAGATATATGTAGTCAATGCCTAAAAGAGTGTCCGTCACTTTGCGACCCGAGTGTCCGACACGAGGTGATCGCAGGATAAACATAATGTGACTCCGTGTAGTCAATGTCCATTCAGATGCCCCTAAGCCTCATTAGCTAGGGAAGAGCCTCCGGGCTAGGTTCCAGGGTAATTCCCGGATGACTTTTATAAAGTGTGCATCACTTTGCTCCGGTGCGTCTTCCGAGACGGCCGATGCCGACTCGTCTTCCGGGACCGTCGATGCCAACTCATCTTCCGGGACAGCCGACGCCGCATAGTCAATATCTATGCACCGGACATGTAAAAAATTATACTCGGTTCTAAAAACATTCATTGCAGGTAAGACGACGAATTAGAACCGAACACACGAAGAACATAAGGTAAGTAACATAAACTTTTAGCTCCACATGGAAAGCACGTTGACACAACGCCCAGGTAGGAGGGTCAACACTTAAGTGCTTTGTATGACGCTGAGGTACACAACTTAACTATAGCATCATTGACCGTTGGCCAGTAATACTATACAGGGGGGACATGTTGACATATGTGGTTTGACAAACCTGATCCGTTAGGACACAGAACGAAGGGTATAACCGAGGGATACTTAAGTCCCTCATATGACATTAATTATACAACTTAAGTATAGCATCATTGACCGTTAGTCAACAATACTATACTGGGGGGACATGTTGACGTATGTGGTTTGATAAACCCGATCCGACTAATAGACAAGGGATAATGGGGCCTTGGAAATATTGGCTACTTTATGCGGTCTCATGGTTGATTAAAAGTGCAGGGGGCATTCTTGCCCTTATTTCTAACACTTTGGAGTTTTGTGTATGTTTGGTCTTATTCAACACGTTATCTAATCTTTAAGGGCTTAAGTGAAAGTATTTGGCTATATAAACAACATTTTCCCAACACTAGGGTGATGTTTTTTTCTCTCTCTACCTCCTTACTTCCTCTCTCTAGAATATATACTCTTCTCCTCACATCTCTCATATCATCTCATTATTGATTATATGTTAAGTCCTTTATCACGAAGGCACTGAGTTGACCGTCGGAGGGTGGTTCCCGGGGCTTCGGCCTCGGGACCCCTTCTAACGGGTTCTTTCTTGATTGACAGCTTGCTTCTAGGCTCGGGATGACGACGAACGGTATCCGAGAGTCGTCAAAACCAACCCAACAGAAATTTGCTTCAACAAGTGGCTGTATGGAATCTGAATAACAATATGAAATGCTCCATGTGCAACAAGACCAATGATTCACATAGCCATCTTTTCTTTGAATGTGAATACTCCAACAAGATATGGAAAGATCTAAGTGGAACAATGAAGGTGAATAATATGGCTAATAGTTGGAATGCAATTGATGACTTTTATGTCAGCAGTCCTTGTAACAATTCTATATGGAGTATAGTAAGAGTGTTAGCAACTGCTGTTTACTTTGTGTGGAAAGAAAGGAATAACAAGGGATTCAAATAATGCGGAAGTGGTTCTTAAGATGATCATTGAAAGTGTTATAACTCAAATGATGGGCTTAAAAGTCAGGAAAACTGCTGTAGTGGATAAAGTTGCTGATATATGGGATGTAAGGATGAACTACTTGATTTATGGAGAATGATTGATGCAGAGGGCCTTGTACCTTGGTTTTGGGAACCTTTCTATACTAGTCCTTTTATTGATTACAGTGGATGATGGAGATCACTGCAAGTACTTAAAAGTGCACTGTGTAGTTAAAGGCGACCCTCAAATTCATAAGGAAGGTTGCCTGCTTGAATAAGGTGGAGTGCCAGCCTGATGATGCCCAAGCTTCTGATTTGTTATTTGCTAGAGGTGAGGTGGTTGCTGCTTTTGGAAATATATGAATCAGAGGCATGGGAAATGTAATCAAGGTGGGATGTATCCTTGAGCAACTCAATGCATTTTGAGTGATGCCGTCTGAGACTCAATGGAACATGAGTTCTGCTATTTTTCTAATGATGCCTCCTTACAAGAGCCTTTGTGGTCAGTGTATGGGTTACATTTGAATCACAAGTAGGGTGTTTGTTTTGTAGGAAATGTAGTCAGAGGAGAGATTTCCCCATGGTTGCCTGGTTTTAGTCCTGTTATCATTAATAATAGGGTCTACTCCAGAAGAATGGTGAGTTAAAATAAGTGTGTTCTATGCTTAGTATCAGAATACATAGTTGGACTGTGTTAGTTAGTCCTGTATTTGGCTTTATGGGGATGCCCATGAAAGTCTGATGAATCAAAAATGTAATAAGTTGTCTTATTGATTGATATAATATAATTCACCATTTAAAAAAAAAACAGCCTGTATAGTGTCATTAGACTATTGATATAACCGTACTGGTAATCCTTCACTTTATATTTTAATAAAGTTAAATGTACGTTTTAAGTGAAAATCC
Organism: Tanacetum coccineum; assembly: GCA_026074375.1. Taxonomy (NCBI): domain Eukaryota; kingdom Viridiplantae; phylum Streptophyta; class Magnoliopsida; order Asterales; family Asteraceae; genus Tanacetum; species Tanacetum coccineum. The sequence continues at coordinate 15,301 of BQNB010000447.1, read as the reverse complement.
GGTGCAATTTCTATAAATCAAAAGGGAAATAAGTTTCTGAGACATATTAGTCGACAAATGAGATCCTCAAATTTGGTTGTTTTGTCTTGCATCCTGGCCCTAAGATCAGCGACTCACTCGATTGGCAAGTTTTCTACTTCATTCCTCACAGTATCAAACAACACAGTTGACAAATAACGCTCACCAAAGCTTGGAAAAACAGCCTATTCATTCGTTTGGAAAAAGGTTACATGCATACCATGATATTTAATTTGTTTTAGGAAGAATAAAATTCTCTTACAATGATAAGCTTTCCAGCATTTTCTGGTCTTTTCGCTATTCTGATTGCAGCAGCAGCTGCTGCCCCTGATGAAAATCCAACCTATGCATGTCCTGTGCGGTTAATGTATGCAAACAACGGACTGATACTATAAACTTAAGCAAGAACATACCAGCAAACCTTCTTTCAGTGCAAGAAGCTTAGCAGTTTCAGTGGCTTCTTCACTAGATATCAGGCAAAGATTTCACACACATAACGGTTATACTTCACTTTCTATGATTCGTATAGAAAAAGAATTGCAGTTTGATGCTCACTGTAACAACTTCATCGAGAATGCTGACATCTAAGACACCAGGAATAATGCCGGCACCAATTCCTTGTATCTTATGTTTTCCTTCGTCCACACATATAAACGATAAAAGCTTAGCAAAAACATGACTAATAACAAACAAAAATACTTGATGAAACTAAGCATACAAGATTGTTAAAGTCTAATTGAGTTAAGTACTGGGTTTTCCTCCACTCAGAACAGGACTTTCAGTTGGCTCTACTCCGTATACCTACATTCAAGTAATCATAAACAATAAGGAACCTAAGTAAGCACATGATTATCCCAAACTTTTGTACATTGAAATCATGAACACACTGATAACCTTAATGTTGGCATTTTTCTCCTTAAGAAACTTCCTCACGCCAGTCACGGTGCCACCTGTCCCTATGCCAGAAACGAAAGCATCAACTTTCCCATTACACCCATTCCATATCTCCGGTCCCGTTGTTTCATAATGAGTCTACAAAGTTAACACTATTGAAATCAACACTCATGGATCCATTTTATCTTTTTCCTATACATAACCTTAAATAAAGGACTACCTTTGGGTTAGCAGGATTTTCAAATTGTTTCAGGGAATAACTATTGGGTGTATTTTTTACAATTTCATCGAATTTTTGAAAAACAGCTTTAATGCCCTTGGCTGAATCTGTGATACGCAACTCTGCTCCAAAAGCTCGCATAAGGATCCTTCTCTCCATGCTATAAGAAGATGACATCACTATGATAAGTTTGTAACCTCTAGTTGCTGCAACAAAGGCCAAGCCGATTCCAGTGTTGCCACTGGTACCCTCTACAAGCAGAGTCTATATCAAAACATTAGTTCATTGATTAATTATTTATAGTAAAGATGCAGATAACTTAATGAGGCAAATTATCTAACCTTCCCGGGGGTGATGTGGCCCTTTTCTTCTGCATCTTTAATCATATTTAATGCAATCCTATTTGGTCAGACGTTAAGAAAAACAATAAACACGTTGAAAATCCATTAATCGAACATAAATAAAAATAAAACTTTACCTGTCTTTTACACTGGAGCAGGGTTCCATAGTCTCTAACTTGACTGCAATATGAGCAACACAACCATCCACTATCTTGTTAAGATAAACCATAGGTGTATTTCCAATCAACTGCACATTAGAATGTGAAAAGAAAGAGATTCAAGTTATTCACCGCAACTGGAAACTAATGCGTTCAAGAAACAAGAAATGAGTTTACTTCGGTAACATCTTCTGCGATTCCGATGCGGGGTTCCATGTTTCTCTTAGGTTACCGAATGATTGTAACAAGGAAGAAGTTAGCCTATAAATAAGAAGATTCATGGCAACTTATCATTGTTTGTTCTATATATTATTAGTCCCATATAAAACTTTTGATAAAGTTGATGGGTCAGCAACCTCATCTTATTTCCTCACATCCAGATGTATATACTACATGGTAATTTAATCAAGACACTTAACATTTCATCGACGCACAGTGGCGGAACCAGGAAGTTAGAGGACGGGGGGCAAAAAAAAAAATTCTTGACAAAAGTCGTTTTGCACACAAAGATGAAGACGGAGATATAAGGTTCTTACACTGCTTTGCTTTAACATGGGAGACAATTTGATTTTGTGGTGGGGTGCACTTTAAAAAAAAGGTCAATTTTACACTAAAAATCGATTTTTTTTGGCGAATTATGGAGGGCACCGCCCCCCGTACTTACAAAGTGCTTCCGCCCCTGTCGACGCATAAATGAAACTAGAGGATAGGAAATTATATAAAGCGCCCGCAAAATGAAGTATGGAAGTTTAAGGCAAATTATATAAAGTGCAAGCAAACATATATCTAATACCATGTAACATGCAAAAGCAACAATGTGGTTTAATTTCTAAAGAATAATCAAGTTAACTCACATCAATCTCATCAAGATTACATGCGGTCCATTCCATACTAGTAGCAATGCTTTTTTACTATCAAAATCAAAACAAGTGTTTTTTACTACCTTAGAATTTGATGGAATTTCTAAGGTAATGCAGTGTCTAATTTCTGTACATAAAACTTAAATCATGAATACTAGAAAACTTAAATCTCAAAAATAGTATGTTTGACCACAGAAGTCAAACTACTACACCCGACAAAGTCAACATTAAGAAGTCTTAATCAATAAACCTAGGGAGGCCAGCACTGTATGTAGTACTAACATGTTATATATAATAGAGATTAAAAACAGTATATCTCAAGCACCAACCACATTCTAAAAAGTAAAAAAGCTAAACTTGGAGTTACAAGAAACAACAGAATGAGTCAAAGTTCAGATCTTGTTCAAACCCAAATATTAATCAGTTAATTAGTATATATACTAATAATACGTGAATCACAGTCACAAAGTTAAGCAGCCAGATAAGCAGAACAGCATTACCTTAGATTCTATGACAGTTTAGTACTTTAGTTTTGGATAAAGACTAAAAAGGAAAGATTGACTTTATCTGGTCAAATGATGGGTGGTTAGCCCAAATGACTGAAGTTCTTGACCCACTTGATGGTTTGAGGTACAAAGGGTCATCAATTGTTTTAAGTAACATAGCTAATTAACAAGATAGTCTTAGACCTCGTCTACTGGTGCATAGTCTTAGACCTTGTCTTGAATTCAGTGAGACTCATTCGATTGGCAAGTTTTCTACTTCATTCCTCACAGAATCAAACAACACCGTTGATAAATAACGCTCCCCAAAGCTTGGAAAAACCACCTGTTCGTTTTAATATAATAAATGAAGTTACATGTAATACCAGCCTAGCTTTCAGACAATATGCTAATGAAATATAATACGAAGACTGAGTTAACTTAGCTACAATAATATAGAATCCTCTAATAAAACCAATAAGAAACAAGATTGTCTTACTACAATAAGCTTCCCTGCAAATTCTGGTCGTTTTGCGATTTTGATTGCAGCAGCTGCTGCGGCTCCTGATGAAATTCCAACCTATAGATTTTGAGTTAACGAGTAGCAATGAGACACTGTTATTGTAAACAACCAAAGTCTTGCAATACTAAACCAAGTGGCACAAAAATGGGTTTGTAACATTTTGTAAGAACATACCAGCAAACCTTCTTTCAGCGCAAGAAGCTTAGCAGTTTCAATGGCTTCTTCGCTATCTATCTGCAGGAGATTACAAACATAGAAATATGTCAAGAAACAAATCCCACGTGGGCGTGACAAATACAAAACATTGATCATGCATTATATCAATAGAATTTGAGGCTCACCATAACAACTTCATCAAGAATGCTGACGTCTAAAACATCAGGAATTATGCCAGAACCAATTCCTTGAATCTTATGAGGTCCTAAAATAAGTAAACAACAATTGGGCATGTTTCCCTTAAAAAATACAGAAGCATGAAACTTTGCAAGAAATAAAAAGAATATGCTTACCGGGTTTTCCTCCATTTAGAACAGCACTTTCACTTGGCTCTACACCGTACAACTAAATTCGAAATACGCCAAACAATAAGGAAATTAAGTTAACTCTTTCATTGCCCCCAAACTGTTATTTTTTTTATTTCAATAACATGATCACCTTAATGTTGGGATTTTTCTCCTTGAGAAACTTCCCCACGCCAGTCAAGGTACCACCCGTCCCTATGCCAGAAACGAAAGCATCAACTTTCCCTTTAGACCCATCCCATATCTCGGGTCCGGTTGTTTCATAATGTATCTACAAAGTTACCATTATCATATCAACACTCTTAAATAATTTTTATCTTTTCGTTGTAGACAACATTACAAAATGGAACACCTTTGGGTTAGCTGGATTTCCAAACTGATTAAGAAAAAAACTATTAGGTGTTTCTGCCACTATTTCATCAACTTTTTGAAAAAAGCCATCAACACCCTTGGCTATATCTGTGATTCGCAACTCTGCTCCAAAAGCACGCATAACGATCCTTCTTTCCATGCTAAAAGAAGATGGCATAACTAAAATAAGTTTGTAGCCCCGAGTTGCTGCAATGAAGGCCAACCCAATACCAGTATTACCAGCTGTAGCCTCGACAAGCACCGTCTATATCAAACATCAATACATTAAGTAAATATACGCATCAAGATTAAGCTTGTTATAAAGCAGAATTTCTAACCTTTCCAGGCGTAATCAGACCCTTTTCTTCTGCATCTTTAATCATACTTAATGCAATCCTATTTGCTTGAATGAAAAATAAATTATGAGCACGTTGATAATTCAAAAATCGGCATAAAGCATGAAACTTCACCTGTCTTTTACACTGGAACAGGGTTCCATAGCTTCTAGCTTGACAGCAATACGTGCAACACAACCGTCTACAATCTTTTTAAGATACACCATAGGTGTGTTTCCTATCAACTGGACATGATTACAATGTTAAAGAAAATAAACAAATAGCGATATATTTGATCTCTAGTAGTAAATTAATGTGTTCAGGATATTTAAGAAATGAATTTACTTCGGTAACATCTTCTGCAATTCCAGTGTTGGATTCCATGTTTCTTTGAGGTTACTGAACAATTATTACAAGAAAGTACTTAGCATATCTTTAAATATACGACAATTCAAGGCAAACTATTTTAATGCTTTCGGGTGTTATTCTGTTCTCCATTTTCTCAGTCTGATATCTGACTTCATTAAAAGTGAGCTGGTTCTAGAATTACATATCTTTCGAATGTTACAAGGTAATTAGTTGAAGATATATGCAACCCATAAATGAAACATGAAGTGAGGAGAATCAAGAATAGGCCAAAACAACGGGGAAAAAAATACATGCAAATTTAGCACTTTTATTATAAGTTATACCATGTAACATACTAACATACAAACTTGACAAGGTAAATAAGATTGGTAAACTTCTAACACCACCCGTAATGGACACTTGGGTTAGGTCATGCGTGATTGTGTTACCCCCACCACCACCAAACGTGAAAGCCAAGTTTTAGAGGTGATTTGGTCAAGTTGGACTATTTAAAGGCTCAAGAGTAAAGCCATTCAGATCGTTCCAACCTTCTAACCATTCCAACCAAGCATTCCAGCTTGCCATCATTGGCTGAGACTGAAAAAGTGTGAGTCCCTTCCATATATAAGCCAATATATCAACAAGACCAACAATGTTCATTAATCACAGAACACAAAACATTAATGAGACCTGAAATATATCAAAGATTGAGCAATAACATCAAACCATTAACAACTATGTCCGCGTATATGCCGGACAGGCTAGTAGTCCGAATGGGCCACATAAAACCCAAGCGAACCACTCAAGCCCAATCGAATCATTCCAGACCAAGCAAGCTATTCAAATCCGAAGGGGCCACAAGAGTCCGAACGGGCCATAAAATTCCAAACGGGTGTCCGCGTATATACCAGACGGGCCCCACGTCCGAACGGGTTATACGGGATCCGGACGGGCATACTACATCAACCCAAAA